>JAFJYJ010000159.1:0-133686 GCA_019022615.1 Acacia melanoxylon
ACTTTACATCTCCAATGATTATACTCTCTATAATGAATCTTTCTGGAGTCTCTCGGCGGGTCAGTTCGGTACTATATGTTCCCAATATATCCACCCACAACGTCAGCTAAGGTCACTATGCTTGTATTCCATAAGGTCCCTATCTTGTACTCATACATGTAGATGATCTCGTACTAGTCTTATTGAGATCGTCAATGCCCTTTCTTGGTTATTCAAGACTAGGAACAAGTTTTAGGCAATAGATATCAAATGTTCTTGAGTCCTCATGATCATGATCTCTATTATTGATCCTCAAGAATAACACACATTCTATTCCTAGGGCTTTTATTTTCAAACGCATATTTACCTTAAAATAAAGGCGAGACATAAATATGATAAAGAAAAAATGTGCTCATTTATTAATAATGAAATACTACAACGTATAAATGGTGATGATCTGTCCTTACAGATTGTCTCTAAGGCACCTAAATACTAACAAGGACCTCTTAAGTTAGGAATTGCAGCAATCTGAAATGAGGACCCTAGCATTATCTTCATAGTTGCTCCCCCCTGAGCCCACCAAATCTTTAGAAGAATGTGCCACACCCTTGGATCCCTCAAGCGCATAAGGAACTCACCAATCTTTAGTATTGGAATCAGAGTCTCTTCGTCGGTCTCCTTCCCAGTTGTTGCCATTTGTGTTGCCTTCACCCATCCCCAATCACCAACCCTCCAATTGCCTTCACCCATCCTGCTCTATTGACAAGAGAAAGAACAGAAACCCAGGCTCACCCTAGAAGAAAGAGAAGACAAATTCCCAGAAGAAACCTAAGCTAGGAGGAAAAAGAACCTATTGTGATGGGAATAAAGTGGATTAAGGTTTTATATTTAGTATCAAATTCAACATTTAACTTTTATATTAGGAACAAGAGGTAATAATATTCTACGTATTTTAATAATTGGTTGGTCATAAAACATAATGATGTTGTATAGTCTATGTAACTGTGGTTTAGTGAGATTTGATTTGTTATTATTGTTGTTGTGTTATACATATATCATGCACTTGAACTTGTCATATTTTTAATGTTGGAAAATTACAAGAAAAATACCACTTGAAATTCAAAATCAAAAATCAATTTTGTTACCTACAAGAGTATAGCAATTAACATAACATTTTAAGAGAAAATTTTTGATTTGGGATTTTCAAGTTCGAGTGTCATTTTCTTATCATTTTCCCTTTTATTTTTTCTCAAAATTAAAAGTCCTCAATATTAATTTATTCTTACAATATATTATTATCTTAAATTTAAAATGTTTTATTATAATTTCTTTGTATCCCCTAACTTTTATTTGTTTTTTTATCTTCATTTTATCATGTTGAATCGCATTTAGGGGACTGATATTTTCCTCAACTATATTTTTATCATATTTTCAATTAGATATTTAAAGTTCAACTCGATACAACTTAATCCCCATAATTTTTGTGCCGAATTTTGAAGACAATAGAATTCTTAAGATGAGTTATGTCGGATAACTACTAACTTAATTAAGTGGCAGATATAAATCTAAAACCAAGAAAGGACAAAAAGGAAGCCGAGCCTTGAAGATCACCAGTTTAGGACGCTTACTATAGTTCACTTATAAAATATTTTTAAGAGCTTTAATTTGACTTAAACTTGATTCGAAACTTTCAAACTCAACTTTGAGCTAAAATGATATTTGAATTCTTGTAAAGTTCTTAAAATGATTTCAAGTTTAACTGAACTTAATCAGATGGCCATTTCATGTCAAGTTCTGTTTTTTCTAACCAGTTTTCATTTTTAATTTATTCGAATAAGTTAGTTGTGTTGCAAATAGTTTTCTACTAAAAGATTTATATTGGAGCAACTTTTAGAACCTTAGTATATTTTTTAAAAAAAATAATAATAATAACATGTTAGATTCCATGTTTTGTTGATAACAAAACTTAAGGAATTTTTTTTTTTCAAGAGATTCACTGGTTTACAACATTAGAAAACAGTTTTCAAATATGCAATGGTGAATCACTCGAGTGATGTGAAAAAGTTTGAATCACTTGATCAGTGACCACTCAAGTGATGTGATCAAACTTTATCACTCAAGTGATATGAACACTAGAACAGAACATTATCTTGAAAATTTCGATACTTACTCAAATCACTCATAAACATGTTCTCTCTGCTTTTAATTGATTCTTTACACTACTAAGTCATTGTTTGAACATGTTACTGGTGCTTAAAACGGATTAACATCAAGATTAACAACAACAAAACACTTTTGTGCCAGAAACATTTGAAAGTGGAATATCACCTAGAGGGGGGTGAATAGGGTGATTTCAAATTATTTTCTGAATAAGCCGGTGAACAAAAGAAATAGAGATAGAGCAGAAAGTAAAGAGAATATGAACACAGAAGATTTATACTGGTTCGGTCCAAACACTTGACCTACGTCTAGTTCCTAGATTCTCTGGGTTTTTCACTCTCTCTCAAACACGATTACACACTCTACACTCGAAGTAATCCTTTCACACTAGGATTCACTCCCCCTTAGAAATTTTAATCGTACACCCACACTCAAGGTCCCTCTACCTTAAGACTAAACTGATAATCAATCAAAAGGTTAAACTCTCTCACAGAGTGGATATAAATAATCACTGAAGTACAAATATCTGAAGATAATAAATTAATTGAATGAAACAGTAAATCACAATAAATTTGATTGAATGTTCAAATGTTTCGGTAGTTGGCGAATTCAATGTTCTTTGCTTTCATACTAGCTGCCATTAATGACCGTTGAAGAGCTTTAAAGCTAGCCGTTGAGACTCTTCAACTGTTCTGTTAGACACAGTCGAACGTTGATTGGTTTGGCTCTTTAGGATCACCGTTGACATACTTCTAGTCAGAGGTTGACTCTGAAAGGATACTTTAGCCTTTCACCGGAATGGGTATGTTTTTCATTCCGTGTGCATGCTCTGTTTTCTGCAAACATTTAATGCTCTGACAAACACTTTGTTGCTTTTCGGCTAATTAGCGCTAAAACATTCGTTAATCATATGAAATCCACTCAAAGAGATTATTAGTAATAGTGTAAAGAAGATTGAGTAGTATTTAATCAGAAACCAATCATAAGCCAAAATATTTGAATTTACGATTACTGTTACAGTGAAGGTATTCAGGTAGCAGATGAATAATACTCTAGTAGACTTCCTCTAGTGCTCGAGTAAGCATTTGAAATTCCTTCACAGATGCTCAACATTTCACTTTACTCGAGTATACATATGGTCTTGCTCGAGTACCATACTCGAGTAAGATACCTTATGTGCTCGAGTAGAGTCTCAGCAAGTTGATAGCAAAAGCTTCACAATGAACATACTCGAGTACCATGAACTTCCTGCTTGAATACACTCTCAAGTGTGCTCAAGTATCATCTGGTTTCTCGCTGAAAGTCACACTAGGTAGAGAGTTAGAATCACTATGCTCGAGTATAGCTTTACTGATACTCAAGTACAATACTCGAGTATAGATAAACTTGTGCTCGAATAGACATAGTCAGAGAGTGAATATGAGTAATGAAACACTTAAGCTCGAGTAAGATTTTACCTGTGTTCGAGTACCATACTCGAGTAACATTTACCTCATGCTCAAGACTATACTCTGATATTCGTATTAATTTGATAGAAGCATCTTATACTCGAGTAGACATTCATCTGTACTCAAGTACCTTACTCGAGTAGGCAAAGAAGCTTGCTCTAGTATAGTCTCTGGAATTTGTTGTTTCTGAACTTATGCTCGAGTAGTAACTATCTCATACTCGAGTATACTTCTTCTTACTGATGCATGCTCGAGTAACACTTAAACAATTACTCAAGTAAGGACCTGAGATCACTTAATCATAGATGTTAAACTGAGTATGCTCGAGTAAACTTGAAACGATACTCGAGTATACTCTTGACTTAGCCATTTTTCACTAATTCAAAAACCTTGAACATTTTCAAGTTTTGTTATCATGAAAACTCATAAACCGAGAACTAACAACATTAAATGCACTCCACCTCGACCAATCCGAATGCTTTCTTCTCTAACAACTATCTCACCTCTCAAACAGATAGATTCAAATGCCTTAATGGTCATTAACTTCCTCCAACCTAAAGATGCTGCATCATACAAGACAGAGCCAACAACCTACGACAAGTCTTCACTGTTGCATTAAAATCTTGTTCTATGTTTTCTAATATTCTCATATATTCTCTGTACTTCAGTGTTACTACATTTACTCTTTGAGAAAGTTTCTAAAACCTTATTTATTACCCTTGTTGAGTTGCTCAAGGTAGTAGGACCTTGAGTGTGGGCATTGATTACAACGTGTGAAGGGGAGCAAGTGTTTCTTGTGAAGGAACTTGATGTACTAAGGCACCACGAGCTAGACGAATCTTGGAAGGATAGTGAAACTCTCAGAAGGATTTCTACAAACTAGACGTAGGTCAAGTGGTTATACCAAACCAATATAAATCTTTTGTGTCTGTTCCTTTGGTAATATCTCCCAACTCACTCCCCTCTTGGGTAAAAGGCTTGAACTAACACAACAAACTTTATTCCTTTAGGTTGGGTCGGTTACAATAATCACATGAAGTCATTATGCTATCAACAACCAAATATTTTTAATCAAAAGATTTCGTGTAATGCTTTTATTGGGTATTTTCTTCTGCCTTTCTTTACCCATTTTTAGGTGACTTCAAACTGTTTGTTATACTCTACTCATCACCGCTAATGACATTCTTTGTATTTGCCACCTCAAATGATTGTCTACAATTTTCTCCTCAATAGATTCTTTGCCGACTATTCTTTATATGTCAATTACAATTATTATTATTTATTTATTTTTTACCATGCATTCGTATCAACAGTTCAACACTTTTCATATATGATACCCCAACTTAATTCTCTTATTGTCATACTTGGTCACAAGCTCAGATAAATAATGAGAGTTTTGTTATGCCTTTGAGAGCCAACGTTAAACTCTATCGTATCTCTTATGAACATTGATCAACAAAGACACAAGCTGTATATCCAACCATCATTGGACTTTAAACTATCAGAGCCACTGGTTAACTTTCGTCTGACCAAATTGATGGTTTAGTCAAATAGTTTTGACTCAATATTGTTAGAACGCACATTGTCTCATTTCTATTCAAATAGATGGGCGTGTTATTTGTATAACATTGGTCCGAGATACACCCTCCCCCTCTAATCAATTTTTATTCGAATAACTTCAGCTTTCTACGCAATTATATTTCTAACTTTGTTGGATGAACTAATTATCTGAACAATTTTGATTATTCCACTGACATTAATGCAGAAGAATTGAATGTGGTAGTCCAACGGCTAAATTTACAGAATAATACTCTCTCCAGTTCTCGTATATTTGAAGAGTTTATCTTGATCTTAAATATATAAAAAAACTTTTCATATTTGTCAACATTTTTCTAATTTACCCCTATTGATGTTCCTTCAACAATAATCAAGAAAAAGAGGAAATGGAGGAATTGATGAAGATGACTAGGGGCATTTTAAAAAATACATGTCATATTAATTAAAATGACTTTCTTCATATAATCAAATAAAATAAATATATCTTATATTAAAGACTGGAAAGAGTAATTGGTTTTCATTGGTAAAAATAAATGTTTTTCATTTCTAATAGCAGTAAACTCTGGAAATCTTTAAACAGTTAAATACAAATACAAGCTTTATCTGAGTTAGGATGGTAGATAAATGATCAAAATGACTGTCTTACATGAATTTTGACTAGCTATTTTTCTTTAAACTTCTCAATTGCCTTCGTCTCTATAAAAATAAAAATAACAAACAAACAAAATAAGTTTATTGTTTCATGTACTCTTAATTGGACAACGATTTTTTCTAGAAAGTTTCTCTTTCTGAAATATTACTCCAAGAGAAAAGTTCCTGGAATTGTTCTTAAGTTATCTAAAGTTTTTAAAACAGTTTTTTCTTTGTTTCACTTGTCCGATTATTTTGTTAACCCTCAAAATTGTTTCAGATTTCTTTTTTGAAAAAACAAAAAATCCAATTCATCCTTTTCTTATTTGTTATACTCTTTTACGCAACAAGACTGATTTGAGATTTTAAACTTCAAATGGTTTTTTTTTGTCTTTCTCCAAAAAAAAAATTTTACATCAACGATTAAAAAGAACCCTTAACGCAGAGACATTGTTTTGCAAAGGAGTGTTCAAATCCACAAAATGCTCATGATACAACCACATATCACTACTAAGACTACAACAGGCTCTTGAATTTGAGTAATGGATACAAATATAGCTCTCCTACTTACTCTTGAATTTGATAATTTAGAAGAAGGCATGACGATATCGGGTTGACTATGGCCGAAGAACAAGATTTAATGTTTGAAAACAAAATGTTAACGTTTGTCAAAAAGAGGGAGTTAAAAAAGTTGGAATAAAGATGTTTTAAAACCAAGAAGCCTGGATGGGCATAAGAACAAGGTGGAAGAAGTGAGACTGCTAGTTAAAAAGTGAGTGAGTGCTATGTAGTGAACTTTTCTTTGGATCATAATAATCTTTGAAAGCATGCAGAAGCAATTCACATGTTTGTGCATGTTTAGCAAACCATAACCTATAAATTGAAAAAGTCATTCTCCAAAAGCTAATCCAAACATACACTAAAAATCACAAAGGAGAAAAGTTAATCCAATCAAAAAAAATGGTGAACCAGGGTTCGACCCTGCCTAGGACCGTTTGGTCCCCAATCAAAAAAAAAAAAAAAAAAAAAAAAAAGTGCAAGCTTACACTTTTGGTGCTGGGATTAAGCAAACATACATCTCTTAATTTAACAAGTAAATACATAGGAAAGAGGCTAATTTGGGGTATTCTAAAGAGAATGCGAAGAGTTATCTAAGATCAAGGAAGTAACGCATGTCTATGGTAAATGGTGAAGCTCGAATGTCTATTTTGTTATTTTCAGATACAAAAAATCCTTCATTTTTTCATGCTTATCAAATGGACTCGAAAAGACAACTAATGTGTTTTGGGCTGATGCTCGTATATTGATAAATTATACTTATTTTGTAGATGTAATTTCATTTGATATAACATACTCTACAAATTGTAAAAATAGACCCCTTGCCATTTTTCTGGTGTCAAATGATATTTTAAACACGAAAAAAATGACAATCTATTTTCACAACTTGTAAAATATGTTGCATCAAATGAATTGACATCTCCAAAACAAATACTCCCTTCGGTCCTTTTTCTAAGCAATTTTTATCTTTATTGAGCAAAACAAACTGACAGTTAAAATTAGTTAAAAACAATAAATGTGTCAAAAATGTTATGTTTATTCCACATATGCTCATATTTATGAAAAGAGCATAGGATAGAGAATGAGTAACAAATATGAGAAAGTATGAGTATAAAAAAATGAGAGAATATGTAACGAATGAGTAAATGAAAGAAAATTAGTAGTGAGTGGGGGATAATTAATATAAAGATGTGTATTTAATACGGATAGAAAAGGAAAAAATAGTTTAAATTTTAAGACACAAGAAGAAAGTTGTTTATAAAAAAACCAATCCTAAAAGAGAGAAAATTGCTTATAAAAATGACAAGAGGAAGTATAATCTATCAACATATGTGTTTCAACCCAAAACAAATTAGTTATTCTCTTAAGTCAATGTAAGCATGAAAAAATAAAAAAATTATTAATTGTTAGAAATAACAAAGTAGACACTCATCATCTTCACGATAGACTTTCCCATTGCCTCTGATTTTAGATAACTCTTTCAATTTTCTTCAGCATACCCAAATTAACCCTCCTTCCTACATATTCACTTGTTAAATTAAAAGAGGAATTCTACTTAATGACATACTATTCATTTTTCTTTCATCCAAAGAGTCCTTTTGTACCACGCACATATAACTTAAATTTACATCCGTAGCATCAGCTGCTTGAAAGGACAATGCAAAGGGGAGTCCCAAAGTACTGTCATGAATCAAGTGTGATGTGTAAGTTTAAAAGGAGAATCAGTTTCATGGCCCATGAACCTAGATAGTACTGAGGCACAAACAAACATAGCATAATGTAATAAACTTACTTCAATTTCAGCGTCATGGTTGGCGAGTTACTGGCCTGTGAGGCTTTGGAGCTGAGAAGAAATAAATATGAATCATGAATAGGACTGCAGAGGGAAAAAAATAGGGAAAATTTCATATAGGTCCCAAGGAACGAAAAAATTACAAAAAAGTCCCTTAAAATCATCAAATTACGTTTCAGGCCCCAAGGGACACGTGTAATTATTTGTATGGAGGTTTTTAAATGTTGTTGTTAATACACGCATTTCCGTTGTAAATACATGCATTTTTCGTTGTAAATAGCCAGGGACTTACGTGTAATTATTTGTATGAAAATAAAATCCAGGGTTTTTAAAAGTTGTTGTAAATACATGCATTTCCGTTGTAAATACATGCATTTTTCGTTGTAAATGGTCATATTTTAAATTTTGTTGCAAATGTAACATTTCCTGTTGTAAATCTATGCTTTTTTTGTTGTAAAAATGACCTCTACATGTTCAAAATCCAGGTGTTTAAATGTTGTTGTAAATATATGCATTTCGTTGTTAATAGATGCATTTCTGTTGTAAATGGTCGGTATTTAAAAGTTGTTGTAAATATATGCATTTCCGTTGTTAATATATCGATTTCGTTGTTAATACAAATAATTACGAAGTCCCTTGGGACCTGGAAGCGTAATTTGATGATTTCAAGGGACTTTATTGTAATTAATTCCCTTCCTTGGGACCTGAGCGTAATTTTCCCAAAAAAATACTAGTTCCAGTCCAACACATAATCAAAATTCTCAACTTTAAATTCCAAGCCTTCTAGAAGTATAAATTATTCTATCAAATGACCTCAATCCTCGTGCACTAACATTGGGATCGGGCATGTTTTGTAATCACATAGAGATCAAGAAAGCAAATTAAAAGTCACATGAATATACCACAAAGCAGTAGAGCAACGGTGCTTATTCTACTTTTTTATTGTGACATTAATTTATTAACAAGTTCCTGCTTACTAACCTATTGAACTAAAGTAAATTTATTTCTAATGAGCTTTGACTAAGTGGCATTTCAATAATCTTTTGTGGTTGAAAGATTCAAGTTTGTATAGTAGCCAGAGTCAAGTTTTTTTAAGGAAAAAAAACAAAGAAAAGAACTATCCAGCATTTTTGTTTTTAATATAGATGCTCTTGCTTTGCTAATTGGCTTTCACATTCAAAGCAAAAACTTGTCAAACAACAAGCGCAAAACACATACTAACCAACCAGGAGAACAAAAAAGCAAACCTGAAGCGAAGCACCTAAAAAACAGAACTCAGATATCATCCCATCTTTATGCAGTGTCTACGTGGATTAAAAATATAGGCATAAAGATTAGTAAGGTCAAGAACAAATAGATGTTTCGACTTGTTTGAGGCCATCATAAAAACAGCATAAAGTCAATTTGATGGGCACGGAGAATCACTAGCTATTTTTGCCAACCTTCAAGGCAAGATGCACCATTTATATTTTATACGGATGCTCTTGCTCTGCTAATTGGCTTTCACATTCTCAACGAAAAATTAGTCAAACAACACACACAAAACACATGCTAACGAACCAGGAGAACAATAAACCTGAAGCCTTAAGGATGCACCTATTAATTTAAAACATAAATCAGACTGCCTATGTGGATTAAAATTATAGCTATATAGATGAATAAGATCAAGCGCAAATAGATGTTGGAGGCCATCATGGAAACAGCGTAAAATCAATTTCATAGGCATAGAGAATCACTAGCTATTTGATGCACCATTTCTTTTTGCAATAGATGCTCTTGCTCTTCTGGTTGGCTTTCACATTTACAACCAAACACTTGTCAAACCAAAAACACACGTAAACACATGCGAATGAACCGGAATAACAATAAAGCAAACCAAATGTCTTAAGCATGCACCTAGCAAAACCCAAGACAGGCATCTTTCTACACTAGCTAGACGAATTGAAATTAAAGCCATATATTTTTTTGCCCATAAAATAAAGCCATATATATGACCAGTGGAAGATGTTCTATAGTTTTATTTACTTTATTATGCAACCATCATATGTCTATCAATGTATCACCGTGAAGCAGCCAAGAGTTAAACAGTGCAACTCATTTTTCTTGTGAATTTACTAGAAGTAAGATCATGAACAAGTAGATGTTGTGGCTTGTTCAAAACCATCACATTAGAAAATAAAATTAATTTGATGGGCATGGAGAATCGCCAGTTGAGTTATTTTTGGCAATAGATACTCTTGCTTTGCTAATTGACTTTCACATTCACAATTAAATACTTATCAAACAATGCACAAGTGCATGTTAATGAACCAGAAGAACAATTAAAGGGATGTCATAAGTGATGCACTGATACTAACACACAGCATTTTGAAAGTGTAAATTAGCACCTCCCAAATGCTATAAATTGTAGTGAACAGTGATTTACAGCAACTTGCCATCATAACACAAAAAAGGGACCAAAAAATGAAAAGGGAACTTACCATTTGGATTTCCTTGTTCGTAAAATGTTTGCAGGAGAAGGACTGCTTCTGATGCCATTATGCCTCCTGTACATTTGAAACCGCTTCCTGGTGTTACTTCACTGACAAAGAAGAAAGAGCATATGTACCATCAAAATCAATATACATAGCCTATATTGGTTAAAAAAAGTAAAATTAGAATTATTTAGAGATTCCTTCATTATAACAAATATTTCCTTTTAAGGCAAACCGTGAGAGGCATAGCCTTAAAGATTCAAAACAAAGGACAGAGAGAAGCGCTTCAATAGATAAACCCACCAGTTTCACAAGAAATTATGTACTTGCTTTGAAGGTTCATATAATGTGAACTTGTAGAAGAATACAAAAACGATCACCTTAAAAAAGCCCACACGATATTCTCACCAATGTCCATGCTATACAACAACTATACATACACGCAGAGTGAGCTACTCCAATGAATGTTACAAAGTATAACCTCAAAGCAGAAAGAGACAGATTGCAAAAGAACATGAGATGTAATATCATATATATTAGAATAAGATACCTAACAATCTCAAGTCCACAAAACAATAAACAAAGATTCACAAACAACAAAAATGGCTTCCATTTGAGAAAACCTAGCATATTTGACACTTTATAAAAAAACTTTGATATGCTGCAGGCCGAGAGGTATACCTATTCATATTGTTGCCTAAATGTAACGATAATATTGATCCACATCCTCCAAATTTATCATTTGCACATCCATAATATACCTCCTTTATACCTATACCACCAAATGGATGAGAGTCGTGTCAAATAACTTTAAAAAATGTGACTATTGTACATAGAATAATCGAAGTAGCATACCTAGAATAGATAAAGCTGACGCACACATTATGCACGGTTCACATGTAACAAAAAGGCTGCAGCTAGAGAATTTTCCAGCAGCTTCAGAGGTTGAAAGTTTATTTTTCTGCCACTGTTCCACAAGGACATCTATAGCTTCCATTTCCGCATGCCTTGTAGCCTATGAAGAAAGAATTAGTGAAATGGAAAAGATGGGAGTGAAAGCCAATGAAAAGCTTATTTATTACAAGGTGTTAAAAAAATGCAACAAAGAAAAGAACATAGAGATTGTTACTTCAAACCAGTAACAAAAAAATTTCATATTTTACATCACACGCTCAATATGATAAGAAAAGCTTGATTAGACTAAGTTAGGCCCTTTTCTTTCAAGAGGAAAAATAAAAAACTGGAACAAGAAACTTCCATCAAATGTGAGAACAAATATCGTTGGCTCAGAGACATTGCTTTGTGAAAATGAATACTGAGACTACGTAAGATCACTCATCACTCAACTACAACTAAGCCTAAGATAATGTGCAAGCTTAGCATTCATCATTAAGAAACAATTCAAATTAAAACCTAGGGCTAAATTAGATCCTTTTCCAGAATTCAGGTTATAAACTATTTATATTTTCAAGTTAGAATTCACACAAGTACAGTCCACTTGCTTCATCTTCCTGGGGCTGTAAATGTTTGAAACTTTCACTTGCAATTTAGCTATGACAGAAAAATTAAAATTGCAGCACAAATATTGCATGCAACTCTTCCTATTAGTAGAAAAGTGAAAAAGCCAAATCTAAGTTTCACAAGTCTAAGTTATCTCAGGTGTGTAAGTTATAGCCAACAAGCATAATAATTCAGAATTTATCCAAATAACAAATAGATGATTGAAAGAGCATCCAAAAGATGTAACTAAGCACAAGTGATGATAATATGAAATTAAAAAAGTCATTAATCAAATTACATTTCGTGTCTCAATAGTTCGATTCCTCCCAGATGCTATAACTTTACCATCTTCAACAATCACACAGCTGGCAACACATAACATGGTTTAAATGAAACTAATTAATATAACAATAATTGTGTTTCAATGAAAAAACATATACAAATTTTCTTCAATGAACCCGTCACATTATAGGATCAAGTAATGAATAAACAAAGCCTTAATCCAACAAATTGAAATCTCATTTACAAAATTAGACACCCATTTAGGGATAACATCATGCTGCGTTTGTCAACTTTGGAATTTTAATAGCCCAAGGAAAGTATCCCCGTCTTCAATGTATGGAAGATTAGGAATTCTTAAAAACATTATGAATCGATGGAAAAACTAAGAACAAATTTAGGATTTTACTTAGGACAAACTTGGGGGATGTTGTAAGAAATGCTGCGTAGAGAATAGAGCTTTTGGAATCCTATAGGGATGATTTTGGTAGAAGTGTAGGGTATATTTACATCCAAGAATGATGTTTTCTGAGCAGCATGTCTAACAAACCCTTTTATCTCAATGTTAGGTTTTCTGCGTCAAGAAAGAAATGAATTAAACATCAGAAACTTTGAAGTGCAACTCTATACTCAAAAGAGTACTCCTCCGGTCCTCAATATAAGACATATCTGGGGAGTTGATCTTTATCTTAAATATAAGACATAGTTTTCATATTTGTCAATCTTTTCCTCATTTACCCCCTCTTGATGCTCCCTCAACAATAATCAATGACGAGAGTGGTGGAGGGAATTAAAGAAGATCATGACTAGGGTGTTTTAGAAAATACATGTCATATTAACTAATTTAACTAACTTCTTTAATCTAATCTAATTAGATAAATGTATCTTATATTAAGGACTAGAGGAGTATTTTTTTGCTATCCTATTGTAAATAATGAATTGGAATTGGAATCCAATTCATTAAGCGAGTAATTTCATCCTTCAATGCACAAGAAATTAGGGCCATACTGACATCAAAGGCCTGATTTGTTCACCAAATGAAAACTGAAAACGGAACAAATCTAAAGCAGAATGGAACAAAATTGAAAACTCAAATCCAACAATCTAAAGCAGCAATCATTGATCTTGACAGAACAGAGCTCGGAGAAAAATGTAGAAGAGAGAGAGCTGTACTGTATCACGAAGATGAGAATATTGTGTTTTCAGATCACTCTTTGCCAAAAAAGAGGAGAGGTGGCATTTGATGAAGATGTGAAGATGATTATGAGGTGGACATCGCCAGATCAAAGTGAACATCATTCATGAAGAAGGCCTAGGGGTAGAAGCTTCGAGCAAGATGGATGGTGGGGTGATATTTATGTCCAGACCATAATTATTGCATCTCAAAATGATGGTTAATTAGCTTCTTTATGGAAAAGGCATTGCCACATTAATTGGAACCATGATTGCTGATGGAATGGAGATGAAGTGAATAAAGGCCAACCAAACAGACATTGATAGGAAAAAGAATGTTGATTCCCATAACAAAGGCCCTCGAGAATTGAACAAAACAGGCGGCAAGAGTTGTGGAAAACTCTAATAGCTTCCACAATATAGATAATGGAATGAAACAAATAAATGTACAAACCAAATTCCTTAAGCTGAACACAAACAAACTAAACAGGCGGCAAGAGTTGTGGAAAAATCTAATGGCTTCCACAATATAACAAATGTCCCAATCTACTAACAAATTCAGCAAGACACTTAAAAGCCAACTTCAAATTAAAGAATACCTGAACACAAACAAACCGAACCAGAAGGGTTGATGAGCATTTTAGCCATCTTATTTTATACAGAAGAACTTAAACAAGAGATAGGGGGAGGGGGAAGGGGAGAAATGCAAATAAGGAAAAGCATTCATCTCGTAAGAAAACAAAATTGAATTGAGGCATTCCAATCCCTTAAACACACAGTAACATCCAATTGAGACACTTTCTCATGTATTCCTTGAGCTGAACACCACAAAGAAACCGTGGACAAGATCCTCATCCTTATCAAGAGACAATGAGACACCCTAAAAAAAATCGGAGCATAACCATACATCTAAAGCACTGCATAAACAGCACATTGCCATGATGTTCAATCCTCGTTTCTACATCCAAAACCTTTGAACCATACAAATAGAAATAAACAAAAAGAGGTAGATAGAAGGAGATAGGGAGAGAAAAAGTAAGATAAAGAAAAGGGCGAAAAGATGAGCAATATTTCATTCTTTACAGGTGACTTGCTCAATGGTTCGCGTAGTTAGATTGGATGATGGTGAGAATAAACCACCAAGAAGATACTTTCAACTCTCAAGCCAGTGATTAATGAAACCCTATCCAGCCTCCACTCTTTCTTCTCGTCTCTGCCGTCGTTATCCAACCTCCAGAAGCGCTGTTTCTGTCCATCATATTTTTTTCGTTCTCGGTGTGTGATGCTGATTGTAACGACCACCTTTGGACTTGTCGAGCATATCTGGGGATGTTTGGGACATCTTTGGCTGCTTCTAAGACTCTAAAAGTTTCAGGTTTCACCTTTTTTCTTGAGTTGTCACCAAAAAAAATTTCAAACTTTTCTTCTACTGAAAAGAGTTGTAACTTTAATTGTTGTTCAGCCTCAAGTTCTTGTTTTCTCTCTGTTTCTTGTCTGTTTGGCTGCTTCTCGTCCCTATCACCTGTTTCAGCATCATTGTCGTCCAATTTTATCTCTGATGTCTCCTTTGCATCACCAGGCTTCTCCTCTTTGTTCGTTGTTCTCAGCTCTGCAACCCTTTTTGTCTCAACTTGTGCCTCTGATTTCTCCTCCACTCCTTTGTTGCCCCTTAAAGCATCTCCATCTCTGTTCTGATTAAATGTAATTGCCTCCAACATCTGAGTTAGTTCTTTGAGGCTGAGGGCACTCAAGTCTTTTTCTTCCATTCTACGCTGCTTCTAAAGCCTTAGGATCTCACCGCTCTGATACCAAATGTTAGAGCCCAAGATAAAACAGTAGGAAAATAGTGCGGGCTGAAATTGATTTAACAAAATATTTCCTCCTCAAGAACAAAAAGGAAGAATTACAGCAGACAATTCACACTAACTTCACACAAAGATAATAAAGAACTAGCACTAAAAGAGAAAGATAAAAATGATGAAGAAAGGATGATCTTCCTCCACCCCCAATCTGACTTTCGAGAGGTCAGATGCTCTCCTCACTAGACTCACAATACAAATTAGTTCATAACTTCCCCTGGAGAAACCCACTACTATTATAGTCCAAGAAAATGACTCCCACAACCCCCAATACAACCTTTTCCTAGGTCAGGCCTATAGCAACCCTAAACCAACTCTAATACTTGGTTTCTTTCTCCAAAAGAGTAAATATCTCGAGGTCAATGCCCTGGCAATCAGAAAGTGGCTTTCCTCTTTTTTGTATCTTCCTGGTTTTACTTTTATAATTTTGACCAGCAAAAGCAACCCTATCAGCATACAAATATGATTCCTCATTCAAGGGATACTGATAAGGTTTCAAAGGACATGTCTAAAGACAAAGACACAAAAGGTATATTTGAGAATCCATTGGCGTTAGATAACAGACAAAAAGATCAGAGTAGATAAAGTAATCTCATAGTATATATATTCATCTCTTTATTTTGTAAAAGGTCACTAGCAAATCAAGTTCAAAAGCTGACTAGTGGGATATGTTTGATGCAGTTTCTTCTAAATCCATTTTGAATAACGTTGCAATAAAACTCTCCATCTTAACTTGCAATGCACCAAGATGTGAAAGAAAATGGAGCATGTCTGAAATTATGCACATACAACTATTTTATTGTATCGTGCAAGAGAATAACAGAAAAAGTAATTTACCCAACAGGAACTTCAAGGGCATCCAAAGCTATCTTTGCCTGCCACATAGCAAAACACCAGAGCATAAGGAAACAAAGTTTAATTATTAAAGAGTAAGGGTATATTGAGCAAAAATCCATTTATATTTGAATCTACAAGGTTTACAGAGTGACTGCCAAGGCAACTTATAAGAACCCACAGACATATTGGGCGAAACTCTCTCTTTACACCTACATCATCAACTCCATGCATCTAGTGCTGCCAAATTTTTTTCCATTTATAATTTCACAAAAATTGATTCTACATTCCATCGTTTACATTTGGACCATTATTTATATTGGACAAGTACATTAATTTTGTTGCCTATGCTTTCAAATTATATATTTGAACTTAAAGAAAGAATATACCAGTAACTGTGAGTCTGTGACACGAGCATCATTGGAACTTCACAAACAGAGGCATCTATAATCTATAATTTTAAGTACGATAGCAAATACCTGCTGAATTGCAAGTTCCATAAAAGCATTAGTGTCTGTGGAGCATTCTTCTCGTGGAGAGGACATCTTGATAAATCTATATAGCTGATTCGAAGACAAGTTTATAAACAATTCAAAATGCGATGCTCCAGAGCTGTAATCACCAAGGGAAAAAAAAAAAAACTAAAAAAAAACTAAAAACTTAAAAAAAAAAAACTAAAAAAAAAAACTAAAAAAAAGACAAGACAGGAAGAACAACAACAACAAAAAACAAAAAGGTTAAAGCCATTTCATAATCTACAGTAAAAATGTAAAATAACCTTACTTAAATATTCATATGTAATGGATAATAGTCCAGTATGTCCAAAAAGAGAGCGCAAATCCGTTTATTACTCTTCTTGATTGCAAAAGGCCTAAATTCACAGACACTGATTGGGACAGCATGGTTGAGGAGTTGGCAAGAGACGGAAAAGTGTGGAAAAAACAGGACGGGCTGGCCCAATGGTCAGCCCGAAGCCCACCCATGTAGACTCCCATTTGAGTCCGTAATAAGATATGGGCTAACCCATACATGCTTGAGAAGGTGGAGTGCAGAACTGCTGCCACTCATTGTCTCATTCATTATTCAACATAAACTGATACCATACTCCTCATCTCATTAGTCTATCAGCCTTTATATAGTATATTACTAGGCTTAGGACTCAAGGCCCAATAGGACTAACTGAAATCACTAACTTCCTAACTAACAGCAACACTACTACTAACCAACTGACCTAACTGCCTAATTAACCCAGCGGAAATAACAGCAATAGAAACAGTAATACTAACTCTACACCTTACATATCAAGACATGATCCTAAGTATCCTCACCTTTATCTATCTGTGTGTTTGGTTAAGCGTTGGACCCTTAAAAGCTTGGTAGAGAAGAAAACAAAAAAAAATTAGTGGGAAAAAAACCAATTGGATGGTGTTTGGGTGGTTTCTCCGGAAAAAAAAAAAAAAAAAAAATCATTATTTTCAGAAGCCGGATCCGTAAGGCCCCATTTGGATCGAAGAAATCTTAGAAATGGAAAGGAAAAGAATGGAATGGAAGGGAAAATCTTTTGCCTAGATGCGTTTGTTTCGCACTGGAAAAGAAAATGGGTTGATAGGAAAAATTTTGTTTGGTTGAAAGAAAATAAGGTAGGAAAATGAGTCAAAATACCATTCTACCCCTAAAAATAAAATATTATTATAAACCGCACAAAATCACGCACTACACACACTGAAAGTGCACACTGGAGTATGCCATATGTACACTCAAGTGAACTCGCCTTCTCACATGTCTTGCATTCAACAAAACATCACACTGGAGTGTAAAGATGGCACACTCGAGTGTGGCATTTTCACACTCCAGTGTCCCCTCTATTTGCCTTAACACTGAAGTGTGAAAATTCCACACTCGAGTGTGCCATCTTCACACTCTAGTGTGATGTTCTTTCTTCCCTCAATTTCCCCTGAACACCACAACAAAAAAACATGAAACCAAATTGAAAGGTACATGCTCTATTGAGGCGCCTATCTTCTCAAATCTTAGACTACATTTTCCATGTTATGAAAAGTAATACAAAGAAGTTTTGCAAGCTGTAAAAAGACATATCCAGCAAGGACAAGAAAAAGAGCAAGCACAGAGCATGTATACCCAAATGCAAAAAAACCCCATGACCTGACTTCAAGTCAAATAGTAAAAGGAAGAATAGGATACCCTTTTTTTTTCTCAAAAAAGAATAGGATACTCACTACATACGGAACAGGTGCATCCAAAACGTGTATACTACAATTTAGTCTCATCGAAAGCTACCTACTATAAAATCAGAATAAACTTGATGTCAATATACTTGTTTATATTGTTAGATGAAAGTTGATCTACAACTTCCCAAATGTACTACTAGCGATCTCAATGGTGCTCTTTGAGGCTTCCTGGCTCAGCTGTGCTGTTTCATAATTTCTGTTTTTTTCTAGGATCCAAAACCTCAATTTTTAATAAAATGGTTAGTTATCAATTTCCCGATTTGAGTATTGAAGCACTAAAATTTGAGTTGTAACAAATAAACAACTAATCTTTGAGCATGACACTAAGATCGGGTGTAAGATTTATAAACAGAAGTGGTTGAATTGCTCCAAAATCTCAAGTCTAATTGACTTAAGCTACAGCTTTGTAATATAGTATTTTTCTTCAATGTGTAATTGTGCAGATGGAGACACAAAAATCATTATCGCATAGGTACTCTGCAAGATTTGTTTTGCAACATCATGGTCCTGGGGACTGCAAGAGGCTATTTAGCACTCCAGTCAGAAATTTAGCTGATAAAACCAGTAACTATGAGAAAGACGCCACAAATCATATTATGTTGGAAAATGCATCCTCTCAGATGATAACATTTGATCGTCAACAAACCAAAAACAAAAAGTTGGGGTTGATTAAATCCTTCTAAAGTTTACATCTTTCTTCCTTAAATAGGATCAGCTAAGTGAAATTAGGAAGATTATCATAAAAAAAAAAAACACACACACACACACACACCAGAAATTACTACAGTCGCAGAAGTCGACGGCGCTGTGATCGGAACAGACCAGAAATTACCACAACAAATAGAAAACAAGTCACTTCTCAAACCGGCTCGTAATTAATTGAGAACTAATATGATCAATCAAATCGTGAAAATATATGTAAATCCATCTAGGAAAATCAGAGGGTGAAATATTACCATTTGACTTCAGTGAAGAATACTCACCAGTGAGTACGAGAGAAGCCTTAACCAGTGAAGCCACGGCAGCGAACCAATGACCCACGAACCCTAAAGCCTCAAACCAGCGGCCGAACCCCAAACCAGCGAAGCTTCAAACGAGCCATGAACAGAACGAAAAGGAGCAAGACGAGAACCACGAACTGAGAGGAAAAACGATCACGCTACAATTTGGGTCAGGATACTCACGAAGAAAAAGAATGAAGTCGATGGCTAGTTGGGAGAGGAATGGCGCAAGTGAAAAAGAAGAACGAAAACGAAAGACAGAGGCGCGGATGGAGGAGGGGGTGAGCAGAGAGCCAGTGGCTAGAGTCGGTGGTGCTGGTGCCGTAGCCGTGGCGGGTTAAGCTTTGGATTTACGAGGGTGGGTTAGGCTCAACCCAATTAACATTATCGATCCATCCTCATCCAAAAAAAAAATAATAAGGGCTGATTCTCTTTTCCGTTTTCGGTATAAAAATAAGAAAAATATTTATGAGATAGTAGTAGGTTATTTTGCCTACCTTTGTCTACGTCTCCCAATACCATTATATTATAATCTCATCTAACGGTGAAAATTTGAGAGAGGAAGGGAAAAAGAGTTTATTTTATCCCTCAAATCTTCACCACCGTTGAATGAGATTATAATCTAATGGTATTGAGAGAGGTAGGCAAAGATAGGCAAAATAAGGGTATGCAGAATAACCTATCCCAATATTTATAATACTCACTCCGGTCTTAATTATAAAACAACATTTGAGAGTTGGTTTTGGTCCTAATTATAAGATAACATTTTAATTTTTGTCAATTTCTTCCTAAAATACCTCTATTTTATTCTCTCAAGTGTATTTGGTTTTTTTGTGAGTATATGTATGTTGATGCGTAGACTCTTACCGTAAGTAAAAAATTTAAATTGTTAGATTTTAATTTATTTATCAATCGACTGACATTAATTTGTCAATATATATATACACACATAGATATATATGTGTGTGTTTATACATATATGTATATTTGTGTATCTATGTGTGTGTACATATATCTATATCTTTGTGTGTGTTTGTCAATATATATGTGTGTGTAGGTATATACAGAGGCGGAATAGGGGGGCTAGAGGTGGCCCCCGCCCCCCCTACCCCCCAAAATTACAATTTTACCCAAATTTTTCAGAAATTATCTTTAGCCTCATAAAAATTTTAATTTTTTCACTCTAGCCCCTATTAAAAAGTCTCATGAAGGGACTAAACTGAAAACATTGAATTTTTATGAGGCTAAATCATAATTTCCGAAACTTTTGGGCCCAATTCTATAATTTTCTCCCTCTAATTTCAAATGCTAACTTTACTTAGTTTCATTATGTAATTTTCGCCCCCCCCTGATTTTCATTCCTGGCTCCGCCCCTTGGTATATATAAATATGTGTGTGTGGTTATGCATATATGTATATTTGTGTATCTATGTGTGTGTACATATATGCAGTGGCAGACCCAAGAATTTAGGTTTGTGAGTGCACAATTAGTTGTGGGATTCGGGGGCAGTGCCCCCGAAATTTTTTTTAAAAGAAAGTTTTTTAGCAGTGAATATCAATATACAACAAAGAGCTACAAATAAGGAAATTTCCTTATTTTTTTTAAGGAAAGTTTTTTAGTGGTGGGATTCGAGGGCAGCGCCCCCAAATTACATGATAAGATAAAAATATACAGAAAGAGCTACAAACAAAAGTTATATTTTAGCAGGTGAGTATCAATGATTGATGCAGTAGACTTCGTTGCTACAAGTATACACCAAGATATATTTTAGCTTGCACATGATTTTGATATCAAATTTTCCTGGTTTATGAACCATGAAAGCATTAGATCTTATGATAGCTAAAGTCAGTATCAGTCATTCCAATCGGATCTTTATTTCCACTCTTTTTTTTTTTCCGATTTATGTTGTGTTTCAAAAACTGGGTTTGAACAATTCCATTAAGAATAAATAAAACAAGAAAACCCAATAAAAAAGGAAAGCAGGAATATACTACTTTCCTAAGTTAGAAGTTAAAACTGTTAATGATTTATGATCCATGTACAGTGGTGAGAATCTAACAGTGTGGATGGTTGCCACTTGCCACCAATTTTGATAGAGTGAAACTAGCACTTAAAATAAAACACATTTAGCCATTTCCCCACCCATTAAAAAGAGGTTCATCACTTTACGCAAGAGTTCAAGGGACTTTGACAATAAAGTTCATGTCAATTAACTTAAATTGAAGTAATTGAAGTTCGTAATCTATTGAAATTTACACTACAGAACACCCATATCCTTCCATAAATCCTGTCCCTAGGCGACCACATCCAATAGGCTCTTAAAACAAAACCATTCAATGGAATAAGTAATACTCAACAAGTAGAGTCTTGTATTCAAACCTAGCTCAAAAATAACAGAAAAGAGAAAAACATTTCCCTTTTTCTACCTCAAAAAAAAAAAAATGTTAGACATTAATCTAACAGTCAACAGCTATATCAACCGCACAATATAACTCTAAAGCACCATTTTTCAACGCATTGGCAGCCCAGAGCACAGAAAAATCTCCAAAAGAATCTAAATGCCTTCAATTTTATTTTATTTAAAAAAAAAAAAAAAAACAGTACGAAGGCTGGTGCAGAGATCTAATCAGTTGAAATAAGAAGCTAGAGAAATCACCAGTTTCCTAAAATGCAACCAAAAGAACAGGGTCACCAGATATTTTTGGCTGTGAGGAAACAAAACAGGAGAACACTGAAGGGGGGGAAAATAGCTCTGCCACTGAATTACTAAGATTTATCAGTCAAATATTGGCTGTGAGGAACTTAGGATGCAGGGCACTCAAAATCTAATTCCCGCAACAGAACTAAGACTTCAACCCTAGAAGTTTCAAATAAGAATGAACTCAATTTTACTTGGACTTTCGTGTGTATAATAAGGTTAACACAAAGGAAAAGAGATCACAAAACTCTTGACATGCCAATAGAATGAAATTCCGTAGAAGATTTCTCCAAGCAAGAAGGCCTATGTTTTATAAAATGATTACTCAATTGCACCAAAACACACATAAAGGAAAGACTAAAAGTCTAGTACTTGACTTCTTCCCCCACCTAAACGGAACTCAAATATAAAATGCCCATATTTTATGAGAAAAAACAGTCAACTATGGTTGCACTAAATGTTAAATGCACCGTTTCATCCTCAATTAATCAGATCGATGAAACGGGTTTCCTTACTCACAAAGGGAACCTAAGCAAAATAGAAAAGAGAGCAGTATCCAGAATCACCAGAAAATAGAAACTGAAAATAATCATCGCACATTTGTATTCCAAGAATTTATAAGGAAAATATACAATACACGTTACCAACAGAAAGAGAACGATGAAAACACAGGAAAATAAAGAAAATGTAAGCAAAGAAGATGATCTCACGGTGAGTGAACTAACCTGAATTAGGGAGGATAAAAGAGACAACCACGAGAATTGAGAACAGAGAAGCACAAGATTCTGAACCCCCAGGGTATTTGTCCTATATAGTTTTGTTGTCTGGAAAATTCAGAATCGATTGAGCAAAGGAAAATTACTGTTGAGAGGGGGATCTGGAAAATTACCTTGAGACTAGAGAGGGCCGTTCGACGATTGAGTGACGGCGGACGAGGCAGAGAGCGTGGCTGCACAAAAAGAATTAGAGACGAGACGAGAACCAGGGAAATGGGTAAAAATGGGAAAAGGGGCTTGGCAGGCTCGAACCCGACTTAAGAGAAGGACTAGAGTCTTAACCATCTACACCACCTACGCACATTGTCACTAATCTCTTTTAAATTATATATATTTTGTGTCTGCACTTACCCACATTGACACTAGTGTAAGTCCACCACTGCATATATGTATATCTTTGTGTGTGTTTGTCAATATGTGTGTGTGTATACAGATATATATAAATATGTGTGTGTGTGTTTATACATATATGTATATTTGTGTACCTATGTGTATGTACATATATGTATATCTTTGTGTGTGTACAGATATATATAAATATGTGTGTGTGTGTGTTTATACATATATGTATATTTGTGTATCTATGTGTGTACATATATGTATATCTTTGTGTGTGTTTGTCAATATGTGTGTATGTATAATATACATATATATTTGCACATATATGTATATATAGCAAAACCATTATATCAATTAGAAAGCGTGTAGAAAGAAAAATTTTAGGTTAGAGAAGTATGTGGTAGGGGTTGTTGATTCACTTTTACTTATATTATTTTAAATTTATATGAGAGCATATTAGGAAAATGAGCAAAATTAACTAATTTTACTTATCTCCTTAATCTCCCAAAAATCGGTTAAATATGTCCTATAATTAAGACCGAAAGGAGTACTACTTTTCTTATTAGGATTGGGGCTCTGATTATGGGGACCGGGTAATTTAAATGATGATTATGCGCAATAACGGTCAAAATACTTGTGATGTGAATTATGATAGAGAAAATTAAGTGATTTAAGTAAGGGCAATTTTATATTAATATTTTAGTATTGGGTCCTTCCAAATAATTCTAACTTTTATATAGTCCACTACAATAAATACCATTTTCTTTAGAAAAATATTTATATCAAGTTCTTTATATCAATTTCGTCGAGTGCTCCAATTAAATGTTGTCCTATTTTTGAATTATTATCATTTAACTATAAACTCATATAAAAAAATAGGACATATAGTAATGGATATAAGGAACTTGATGTTGATGTAAGTATAATCCTTATCTTAATATCATTCATTCTAATTTTCCCCCATAATATTATAAATGAAACTATTTAAACTCATAGACTTCCGTGTTTTTTGTTGTTAAAAAAAGATAGATAAAGACCATTAAAAATAATAAAGGACAAGGAGGTATTTCCAATATTCATATTTTTAGAGAGGTGTGAATACTTTATCTATCATTTTGTTAAAAAAAAAAAAAGGAAAAGATACAAGGGAAAATCACTCTAGAGGCCCTTTTAACCAAAATAAACCCAAAACGGGCCCCAACAATCTGACATTCCCAGAACAGGCCCTAGGGCCCTGATTGGGATTGAATTGTAAAACAAAATGACCAAAAACCCCAACTTACTCTGAAGACAAAAGGAAGGTGCGATTTAAATTTTTTTCATCTCAACATCATCCCACTGCCTCCCTCGCTCGACTCTCATCTATGTGCTCGTCGGAGTTTCGGGCTCGTGCTCGGAATAGTTGTGGGGCTCGCCTTGATTGTGGGGTTCGTTAAGAGTGAGAATGCGCGTTCCCAGCGCCGGTCTGAGCTGGCAGCGACGATTGCCGCTTTTGCGAGGATGACGGTGGAAGATTCCAGAAAGCTTTTGCCTCCTGAGTACTACCCTTCTTGGGTCATCTTCTCTCAGAAGCAGAAGTTGAGCTTAGCTCTTTTCAATACTCTTCTTGTTCAATGGTTTTACCAGTTAGCGCTTTTCATTTTATTGAAACATCTAATTTTGTTGATGTTGATCTTTAGGGGTGTCTGTAATTGAGGATGAAGGGAGTGGTGTTACAATGGAATTGGAAATGCAGTGGGATGGGAATCAAAGTATTGTACTTGATATTAAGACTCTAGTTGGTGTTTCACTACCAGTGCAGGTATCCGATTTTCATAATGTCTGAACCTTGTTTTACTAGTAGCTATTTGATTTCCTTCAAATGGTCTTGTTGCTTTTTCTGTTAAATAGGGTTATATTTGATTTCCTTCAAATGGTCTTGTTGCTTTTTCTGTTAAATAGGGCTGAATCATTAGTCTCATTCATGTCTGAATTTCCATGTAAAGTTGCCAAACCTGACAATTCGAATCAATTTCGGATTACAAGATTAATATCTCGTATGTTGGACTATTCATTTTTGTTTTGTGTGGGGCTGATTTGAAATCTTATTATGTATGGTTTTGTGGGCTCTACTCTTAATATTCAAAGTAACCATCAAATTCAGCCTTTTTCTTAAAATCTGATTTTATTTCAATAAGAATTTGATCACAATAGGGGTAATAAGGTAAGACCTGGTTACGATAGTATGAGAGGTTGGGAAGTAGAAAATATAATGCAGCTTAACAATGTGATCACTATTTTGCATTTTGCATGCATTGTCTGAAAGCTTAGAATTATAGTGTCCTAGCTTCACAATGTGATAAGTATTCGGCATTGACTAAAAATACAGCGTTATTGTGTTCTATGATTGCTGAATCTTTAATGATCATGTCGTCTGCTTCTGGAGAAGGTGGCAGCGACTTCGAGTTACAAATGCATGACTCTTGTTATCTCTTTTTTTCAATGCATAGTAGATTATATTTTGCCTTTAAGGCAAAAGGTATCTTATCACTTTCTAATGTGATCCGTTCCTACCTGTTTCAGTGCATTTACATTGACATTGGCATTTTATTATTATTATTTACCCGAGCTTGGGCACTTTTCTCGTTCTACCCTCATTTTAAAATTGAACTATTTATACTCACGTAAGTAAGTTATTGATTATCAATTGCTTGACTAAAAGTCTAAGTAGAGTCCTGTGGGTGGACTTGAGAGAACATTTGTTTTTCCTTTAGAGTCAGAAGTATACCTTTCTTGTTTCTTGTTTGGAGCTGAGAATGAAGAAAGGTTGAGTGATTGAATGCCCAAAGTGTTATTCTCGATAATTTATGATATCATTGACGCACACAAGTAGAATAATGCTAGCATCTATTCCTTTAAAGAATGATGGATAATCATACATACTCTTTTTCAGTCAAAACTTCAGTGTTGATGTTGTGATATATGATGTGAACTGATATATGTTTTTCCAGGTAGTGCGTACGACATATGCACGGCTGCTTTCCAACTTGTAACAAGAAATGCTGGCGCTTCAACATAGCTTGTCTCAAGAAGGCCGGCAAGATGAAGGTCGGCCCACCCAACAACCGGCCACCTTCTTCCGAGGAGTGCGAGGACGAGGATGGACATGACATAGAGGAGGAGATGACATTAGGGGGATACTTTGTATTAGGATGAAAGTGTTAGGACACATATGTATTTATGACTCCTTTGTATTCATGAGGATGACATTAAAACTTCTTGTTATTTTGTAAATTGTCTCGATGCTAACTTGATAATCTTTATTCAAAGGTGGCGTAAATTTTTTTACTCGTTTTGATGTGGTCATGGAATGAGAACAAGAAATTTTAGCTTCGTTTTGATGTGGTCAAGGAATGAGAATCGCAAAATAATGGATGGATTAACAACTTAACAGGGGTTGCTAACAACAATATCAGGGGTCACTTACACCAATAACAGGGGTCACTTACAACAATAACAGGGGTCGCTTACAACAATAACAGGAGGCGTTAACAACAATAACAGGGGGCGTTAAAGACATGCTCCTTGCATGGAAACAGAGGGAGGTCTGTTTGTTAGTTACCCCTGATATTGTTGTAAGTGACCCCTGATATTGTTGTAAGTGACCCATGTTATTGTTATAAGTGACCCCTGATTTTGTTGTAAGTGACCCATGATTTTGTTGTAAGTGACCTCTGATATTGTTGTAAGTGACCCCTGTTATTGTTGTAAGTGACCCCTGATATTGTTGTAAGTGACCCCTGATATTGTTGTAAGTGACCGTTATTGTTGTAAGTGACCCCTGATATTGTTGTAAGTGACCCATGTTATTGTTGTAAGTGACCCCTGATTTTGTTGTAAGTGACTGTTATTGTTGTAAGTGACCCCTGATATTGTTGTAAGTGACCCATGTTATTGTTGTAAGTGACCCCGATTTTGTTGTAAGTGACCCTGTTATTGTTGTAAGTGACCCCTGATATTGTTGTAAGTGACCCCTGTTATTGTTGTAAGTGACCCCTGATATTGTTGTAAGTGACCCCTGTTATTGTTGTAAGTGACCCCTGATTTTGTTGTAAGTGACCCATGTTATTGTTGTAAGTGACCCCTGATTTTGTTGTAAGTGACCCATGTTATTGTTGTAAGTGACCCCTGATTTTGTTGTAAGTGACCCCTGTTATTGTTGTAAGTGACCCCTGATATTGTTGTAAGTGACCCATGTTATTGTTGTAAGTGACCCATGTTATTGTTGTTAGTGGAAACTGATATTGTTGTTAACGCCCGCTGATACAAATGACTAATATTGCTGATACAAATGCCTGATTTACTTGTCAATTCTTTTGTTGTTCTCATTCCATAAACAAAGATCAAAACATAAGACAAAATTAAACGAATTTGTCCATTCTTTTGCTGTTCTTATTCCCTGAACAAATATAAAAAATAAGCAAAAATTTGCTATTGACATTGAATAAAAATTGTGAAGTTACCATCAGTAGACAATTTACAAAAGAACAAATGGTGAATGTCATTCTCATGAATACAAATTTGTGAAAAATACATTATTGTGAAAAACACATATTTGTAATCAACTACAATGTGTCCTAACAAGTATGCCCCCTAATGTCTCTTCTTCTGCTTATGGTAGTCCTCAATCAAAGACAACACTTTGGATTGTAGCTAGAGAGAAAGATTGGGAGAAGTTCAGTCTTGTCCTCCTTTTCCTCATTTAATCAACAACATTCCATGCCCAATCTGCACACACAACTAACAATGACCAGGAAACAAATCAAAATTAATCTACTAAGACACACAAGTCCATGACAATGAATAAGATTCCCAGGCATTTGAAATACTTAAAGCCCTTAAACTAATCTTGTTAAGGCGTTCTGGTTTGAATGTCTTTCTATCAAAACTATTGCTATATCCAATCAAGCTTTTTTTATTATTATTCAAAACAATTTGGATATCTAATTTGACTAGAGATTACAATCAAGACTTCACTTCAGCAAGCACCTAGTCAACGTTTATCATCATGCTTAATCTACTAAGAAAGAAACAGAATGAAGAAGTTGTGCATGGAAGAAGAGTGTTGGAACCACAATTGATTATAAGGCACTCTAGAACACTCTAGAACTAAAATCCTAGTCATAAATGCAATAAATAATATTGTAATGACGATTGATTGTTTTAGTTGGCACCATTCAAGCATAAAAGAATTAGAACATTACTTGATCTTTAAGAACAAGTGAGCTATCTAAAATTAAAAATCCAAAACAAAGTCTTCTAGAACATTATTTGACCAAAAAGCCTTACTCAATGCAAATAACAAGGGAAACTATATAAAAATGAAATTCAATCATAATCAAATCAAGACAACCAGCGATCATGCCTCTACTCAATTTCTCACTAAAGTATGCTATAGGCCTGTATTCTTCCTGACTAGCAACAATAATGCTGCAACGTAATTTAACCCCTAGAAGAAAATAACATGAGTCAATAATAACTAAGAAACAATGTTTTTAGGTATGTATACACCATCTGTGATCAAAGAAAAACAAGCATTATTCATATCTAAAAGCCTAATAATTAACTTAAAAGAAACTTTATCATACTCCATCTTTATCACCAGTACAAAATCAGAATAAACTATCAAACAATTTTTTTTTAAGACTTGAAAGAGAGCCAGATAGTTAGAGAACACAAGGCAGTGAGGAAAAGTGGCAAACTAACCTGACAATAACCAACATCAGAATCACGAAAGGAATAGCCAACAAGAACACGCCTAAGAGCAGCATGTCCTTCTGTAGTGTCCAACCACGGGTGACCAGGGAAGGTTTGTGGCAAGTCCTGTAAGTAGGCATGAGCAATGTTTGTAAGAATCAGAAGATATCTACTTATCACAGTCATATGGATACTAGTGAATACCATTCTCAAATAATCAGATCAATAATTTATGGAGAGGTATGCAATCACAATTGATAACTTGATTGGTAATCCATTTTGCAAAACCATCTCATATTTTTAAAGTATCAATGCTTGATAGATATTATAATAAGAATCCACCAACACAAAAGCGGGCGTAGATACTCACATGATCGATACGTACGGTGGCGGCGGTGACCTTCCCCTCCACTGCTTTGGTCAAGTCATCGTAATAACTCTCCAGCACGGTGGACTTTTGCTTGAAAGAGTAATGACGATTAGGGAAGGGACTCCCCCAAGTAGAGAATTTCAAAGAACTCTTAAGGGCACTTCCAAACAATGAAAACCAGACCTTTGACCTTTTCTTTATCCACACAGATCCCTTGCACACCTACGACAAAGCCAAGAAACACAACAAAATTCATGCAAAAGGGACTTTTTTTAAATATATATATATATATATATATATATATCGTATAGGCTATTCTCCCTAAGAATAAACTAGAAATACATCAACTTTCAAGTGGATAAGTATGGTTATAAAGCAGAGAAAAACGCAACTCAATTAGCTACTGACACCAAATTAGCACAGCTTGATTATATGAGGATGAAGATTTAACGCAAATGATAAGGCTTTACCCTAATTCTACACACGCGGGTTGCCGCCAGAGTTCCCAAGGTTGCTTCGATGAATTATTCAAGAATTGAACTCTAGCAGTCTTACAAAAAAAAAAGGGACGAAAAACCCTAATCCCCAAAATGTTACCTACAGGCGAACCACGAAGGCAACGGCAACACACACGACGACGGCGACACACACGAGCTTCAGAAGGTTGACGGAGCACAGAGCAGACGACGAGTGAGCTTCAGAATGTTGACGAACACAGAGAAAAGTCGGGCGAGCAGAGGAGAGTCAGGCGTGAGTTGAAAATGCGAATGTCGTTTTTTGCTGTTGCTTTTCTCTTCAGAGTAAGTTGGGGTTTTTGGTCATTTTGTTTTACAATTCAATCCCAATCAGGGCCCTAGGGCCTGTTCTGGGAATGTCAGATTGTTGGGGCCCTTTTTGGACTTATTTTAGTTAAAAGGGCCTCTACAGTTATTTTCCCAAGATACAAATGCCCAATAGAATTACAAGTATTTCTCATCCCTCTTCCCCCCCATCTACCGCCCTTTTCCAATCTGCAACGGCAATGCCTCCCCTTTGGTGCCCCTCTCTGGTCTGAGATGAGATGCCCCCCCCCCAAAATCTTTGTTCCTAATTCTGAGTGCACCTCCTACTCTTGTCTTCGTTTAGATCGAAGAACCCAAGAAATTGATGGTGAATCAAAAGGCTTATATGTGTGACGGCGTTTAGTATTCCTCCTCCTCTAACAACATCGCTTCATTGTTGATGTGAGATGTGACGACTTCACTTGGACACAAACCTAGAAATGAGATAATCCAGGTGGGTGAGCAGGAAGATGGCAAAGCCAAAGATGTTTTATGCCAATGAATTATTTTCGCCAGCACCTCACCTCACCTCGAATATGAAAATGACAACTATCCATTTAAAAATGATCAATTATTCTCATCAGAGCTCCAACACTAGCTGCCGGTTAGGCGGCCACTAGAGCTCCTAAAAGGTATGTCGCTGGTATCAGTTTATGTTGTTAACATGGTATATAAGAGCTTTAAGGAAGATATAAATTCAAAACCCATAATCCATATTCAAACTATCAAGTTGAAAAAAAGGTATGGGTTAAATCAAGCCAAAAGCTTGAAGCTTCAACTTTCAAAGGTTTTATTCCATAAAACCCTTGGAAGCAAAATTAAACTCAATGCGAAGAGCATGAAGCTGAACATCATCCACCAGAAAATCACCTAGCAAGGGCTATTAATAATAGAAAACCTATTTTAATATAGGAATAATGCCACAATGTCCTAACTCCTAAGTATTTCATTAGTTAGGACTACTGTTAATCAGTTTAAAAGAATAAGCAAAGAGAGTCCAGTAATTAGTGTTGATATTAAGGAAAAATAAGGGAGAAGGACCAAAGAAAATTAATATTTATTATAAAGGATCTTTAGAATGTAATTATTCAAAATGACCAAATTTTAAAATAATAAATTACCCTTGGTCAAACTTTCTATATCCTCTTTGATCTTTCTATTTTAAAACTAATTTGAATTTTATTTTTTAACAAAATCAGAACCATCAAAATTATCCATGACATTTTTTTTTTTCCTTTTACTTTTATTTTTCACTAACGTAGGTCTTGATTAATTTATTTAAGTCTTTTTTCTTGATTTATATAATATGATATAAAATAAATTTTATTCACCAAAACAAACAAAAAAATTAAACACATTTCATAGTTGATCATAGCTAGTTGTTTAGGCTCAAATGACAAAAATAAAGGAACCATTGAAGTTTGGAAGTGGGAGAGTTTCTCTCTTTAGCTCGCTTGCACGCGCTCCTTCTGCACCACTGCTAACCACCTGTTTCCATGCTCTTCACTGTATTATCTCTTCTCAGCCTTGCCTGTCTCATTCACGTTGTCTTTGACAGCCTATGGTCGCTTCTAAGCAACCTTTTTTAGTGATATAATTAATATATCAAGAACAATTAATAGACAATTAATCATGTATTTCTATCATATCCACCATTATATTTCATGATTTGTAACTCCCCGCAACTTTAGGAACATAATTAATGTCATTTTTCATTCCATTAATCATATAAATGATGAATATGAATATAAAATAGTACATGTTTGGATGTAAGGCTAAAGATGTGAGGTATTCAAGAATCCTTTCAACATATAATTGCAAAATATAAAAAGACTTTTATATATGGCAAATACATGGGATAAAAAAATTTTGAATAACAAATTGGAAGGTAACATTAGCATGTGGTGCTATCATAGTTTAATAATCGGTGGCGAGCTGATTTTTTAAATGCTTCAGGGGTTCATTTGACAAAATATAGATCTGACATTGTCTTGTGCTTTTGAGTACAGAGAATATGGGTAGTTTGGAAGTTAGGCAGAGACCTTGTCGTTTCTTTGCACCATGGGTCATGCAAGAGGATTTCCATAATTTTATGAAGTCTAATTGGGGGCGGATCATCATTGGTGTGAGTCTGAGTAATTTTACTGAAAGCTTAAGAAATGGAATAAAGAGGTTTTTGGAAATATTTAATTTCCTACAAGAAGGAAAGGCTATATCGTAGACTTGAGGATGTTAACTCAAAGATTGCTTTAATGGGTCCTTTAAATCATCTTGAAAAATTACGTAGTGATCTATGGTGTGATCTAGAGAAATTTCTCTCTCTGGAAGAGGTTATGTGGCTGCAATATTCGCGTGCAACTTGGCATGTACAAGGTGATCATACTACGAGATATTTCCATTCTGTGGTAAATGGCCGAAGACGATGCAATAAAATTGAGGCGCTTAAATTGGAGTCTGGGGACTCAGGACTGGTCACACGACTCAAAGGAAATCAAGAGTTTGGGAAGTCAGGTTTTTTGAAGATCCCTATACTGAAAAAAGATTGGATTCATGTTCTCTTCTCTGTTTGGTGTACATACCCAGCTATTGATAGTGTGCGTATGCAGATGCTGGGCAGGCAGGAGGATGATAGTGAAATAATGCAAGCCTAGTTTGATATGGGGCCTTTGAAAGAGCCTAGTCCAAATGGTCTCAATCCCCTCTTTTACCAGAGCCAATGGGATACGGTGGGAGTTTCTGTAATAGCATTGGTAAAGAGAGTTTGTAAAGATCCTCAATGGGTAAGAAATATTAATGGAACTTAGATTTTTCTAATTCCTAGGATTGAACATTCCCAGACAATTCGTGACTTTTGACCTATCAGCTTGAGTAATGTAATCTATAAAGTGGTGACAGATAGTTTCCAACAGACTTAAACCAATTATGCCTTTTGTGGTGGCACCCAACCCCAGTGCAGCTTTGTGAAAGAGCGTTAACACTCAGATAATATTATTTTAGTATAGGAGATCATTCACTCAATGCATAATATGAAGAAGCGTTAGGGTTTCATGGCTATTAAAATTGATCTAGAAAAAGCTTATGATCATGCATGTTCATTGGAACTTTATTTATGCATGTTTGATAGAGCTGAATATCCCTAGATAGTTTGTTTGATGTAACCTAGAACTAGAACTGTTTGTCTACGTCCAGATGCAAGTTCTTTGGAATGGTTCTGCTATGAATATGTTTTGCCCTTCTCGTGGGATTCGCCAAGGGGGCCTATCTCATCATACTTGTTTGTTCTTATGATAGAAAGAATGGGTCATTTAATTCGAAGTTCTGTGGACCATGGTAATTGGAATCTATTCAATTGAGCAAAAGAGGTATGAGTATATTTCACCTGTTTTTCGCTGATGATCTTATTTTGTTTACCAAAGCAGATATGGAACAGGCAGGGGTGGTAAAGCCCATTTTAGATGATTTTTGTGAGGTTTTCGGGAAAAAGGTTAATGCAGCAAAACCAAGATTTATTTTTCTAAGAACATGAACCGTAACAGATACAAAGCGATCAACGATTTCTTGAATTTTGTTCTGATGTCAAACTTAGGAAAATACCTCGGTATGCCTATTCTTCATGAACGGCTTTCAAAGTCCGCATACAAATTCATTTTTGGACAAGATGGATGCTCGTTTGGCTAGTTGGAAGGTTAATTTACTATCGCTGGCAGCTAGACACACTTTGGTGTCCTTGATGATCTCGGAAATGCCTTCTTTGCTATGCAATCTGTAACATCCTAATTTTTTTGGAAAAATATTAGTGAGGTCCCAAAGAGAAAAAATATCAAAAAGTTTCAACTCCAAATCCTCTATCAAAAAAGTCCCTAAGATTTTTTTTTTTATATAAATTACGGAATTCCGATATAAAAAGAGTCTCGTTGTCAAAATGACTTTTCATGTTGTTAAAATTGTTTCTCCTGTAGTTAGAATTTCTCTATGAAAATATTGTTGTCAAAATGACTTTTCATGTTGTAAAAAATTTTCCAGCTTTCTAAAATTTTACACTCGGAGAAAAAACTCGGAAAATTTTTGACAACAGGAAAAGCTATTTTGACAACATGAAAAGTCATTTTGACAACAAGATTTTCATAGAGAAATTTTAACAACAAAAAAAGCTATTTTAACAACATGAAAAATCATTTTGACAAATGAACTTTTTGATATTAGAATTCCGTAATTAATATAAACAAAAGTCCCTAGGAACTTTTTTGATAGAGGATTTGGGGTTGAGACTTGTTTGATACTTTTTCTCTTCCTTGGGACCTCACCGATAATTTCCCAAAAATAGGATTTAATTTCAATTAAAAAATTATCATGATAAATGGATTTATTAGGTAATTGTTGAGGGGGAAAAAAGAATGTTTAGTAAAAATATGACTTATACTTGTAAAAGAAATTAATCGACAAAATGTAGAAATAATAATAATAATTTATTGTTTTTGTTATTATTATTATAAAATAAAATTAATTAATTAGGACTAATAAATAATATAAAACAAAAAGAAAATATTTTTAAAAAGAAAAGAAAAAGAAGATATAAAAAATGAATTCACGTGTGAGGGGGTATATACCCCCACTCACCATTCAAATTTCAGAGCCAAGAAACGCATCGTGCCTCCTTTGCCATTGTTCCTCCATTTTCAGATTTAGGGTAAACAAGACTTTCGACCCATGCATTGCACGGATTTGTTAATGCAGAATACATTTAAAATAAAAAAGTACATAACTTCATATTTCATAACTTCACCATTTCATTGAATCAAATTCATGATACAAATGTCACAACTTTTGCATACAAAATCCTACTGTTCAGCTATCAGTGTAACAAAAGGTTTTGGAAAACTTCTCTATAAACAACATTTATTGTAGTACTAGTGCATTTATTGAATTCATTCTATATAAGTATTTTTAAACCTTTGAAACTCTTAACCCTTGATAGGGCAACATATAGTTGCCCATGTGAAAAAACCGGGTTTGGTAGGTATAGACCAACATTTGCCATAGATTGATCTTGGCTTTTGTTTATCGTCATAGCAAAGGAAATGATAATGGGGAATTGCCTTTTTGTCATGGTAAAAGGCAGTTTAGTTTAGATGGATTCATATCCATTCTGTGTATCAGAATATTTTTGCCAACACTTGTGTCATTCAATGCCTTTCCCTTAATGACGTTCTTCCCAAGTTGTTTAATTTGAAGCCTTGTACCATTGCACAACTCTGCTGCCTGATCAATGTTGCTTATTAATATTACTGGTACACCAACCTTCAATACCAATTTATGATGAGGTATCCCAGAGCATTTTATGGCATTTAGATATTCTGTCATACAAGTCATCAAAACTTTCATTACCATTATCTATGCCATTTATAGAGTCTGAACTAAAATACTCAACTGCGTCTCTTGGCAATAGAGAACAAATGTACTCATTCAATGCGTCGACATTTTCGGTTGTTGGGGTGAGAATTGACCTATTGTTTAGGTAATTTTCCTCGAACAAACGCTCTATTAAATTTGGGTAAGTAGATTCAACGATGCACTTAATCGGATTACAATCATCATAAAGAATCAGATCTGTGGGTATTGTAATGTCCATAATACCATCATTTGGTAATCCAATATCTCCATCTCCTACATGCAACAACCATTCAGAAAATGATTTAATTTTTTGGTTCTCATCTGGATCGCTAGAAGACTTTAGCCTCATATTCTTTGTTAATTGCAGTAACTTGCATTTATTACATAGATAAGAAGTGTTGATAAATGCATCCATAATCTCCGCTTGTTCAGATTTTGGTATGACAGGAAGTATTTGCCTAAAATTACCACACATGATAAGACATTTTCCCCCCAAATATGCAATTGTTCTTCATCAAGTCCGTCAACGTTCGGTCTACAGCCTCAACTCAATGTCGCTTCACCATTGGCGCTTCATCCCAAATAATGAGGTTAACAGCTTTGATTAAATTTGCTGTTGGTGATTGATGAGTAATGGAACACGTAGAGTCTTCATTGACGTCGATAGGTATGCAAAACTGGGAATGCATAGTTCTACCTGATGCTAGTAGAGTTGTTGCTATTCCACTAGATGCTAAATTAAGTATGATACCCCCATTTGCTCGTACGGAAGTTGTCAATGCATTCCATATAAATGTTTTACCAATTTCTCCAAAACCATGCAAAAAGAAGAATCCACCGTTTTGTGATGAAATAGCATCCATGATCTCATTAAATACTTTATTTTGCTCATCAGTCATCAATCGCTGCAATCTTTCTGATTCCTCGCTCTCTTTTTTCTTGTTGCAGTTTAATTCCTGAAGAATTAGATGGTTCGATATGTCAAGGATGTTGTCTTTATCTGGTCTAGGCAGAGATGAATAGTCTTCTAGGCTTCTTTCGTTGCGTAGCAAGTGTTATTCAATGATACTTAGGCCTGGAGCTTCTTTATTGGAAGACGCGATCTGCAAGTCTTTGTGAACAAATGCATGGTATTAAAATAAGTTGTTAAATACGAAACACGTCAAATAGATCAAGTAAATAAAATATCGACTTCCTCAACAATTACTCAATGTGTTGCTAGTTGCATATTAATAGTCGTATTATGAAATTCCGTTCATCCATTGTCAGGCATAATTGTCATTGTTAAAAATTAGCAATTATATACAATAAGGAAATGTTATGATACACTATTAAATTGAAACATGTTAGTTGCCCATTCTTCCAAAATTCCAAACACTGAACTATGATAATGATATGATTTTATGGAAAAAAAAAACTAACCACTTATCCTTCTCATCTTAACCCAAAGCAATGCAACAACAACATCGTCCTTATAGGCTAAATTGTCATAGTTTATAGAAGCCCAAAATGCTGGAGATCCTCTAAAGCAACAATGGAATGAATTGCCACTATAATAAGATTCATAATTAATATCAACATAAACAAAACAACAACAGTAAATAAGTAAAAGCACAAATCCGACCATTCATCCATAATGTCAAAGTTGAACCAGTACAATGGTTCTCCTTCGTCAATAACATCGCTTAGTTCACGTACATAAGTCATAAGTCCTACCTACAACATCTGGAAGAGGATAAGATTAATGCAAAAAACATGAAACTAGATTTAACACATTTTTAAAAGGATTGAATGCAATGGAAATCATCATCATTAAAACATAATACTTCTAAGGGTTGTTCCAATATGTGAAGTCTCAGCAAACGGAAGAAGGGGATGAAAGATGATCGGATGGGTCATAATGATGACTAACATACTTCACTTGTGTGAGGCGTTCAATGACAACTTTCAAGTCTGGATTAATAATGTTGGAGCCACGTTGTACACCAAAATGTTGAAGAACAAAGCAAAAACCAGGGATGAAAACACCATGTAGCCGACGGATAATGTCACGATCACGCATGACAGCCAAGCACGTGTAACCCTAAATCAGATGACACAAGGAACAAATATTGATGAATGTACATATACGAAAATGCGAACTTGATAAAAATCAAGATTCACAAAATACAAATGACCTTGGCATCTGACAGTACTGCATTGTAAGTAATCTGACAACATCTCCTTGTGTAGGGAATGTCCCAGAAATTTGAAACAACCTTGACAGTGATACACCAGTTGTTGTATCTAGAGTCAAGTTCAAGGAACGACAGAACCTTGCATGTAGACATCTCAAAAATCAAATGGAGAATAAGTTGATAAAATAATATTTTAGTTTCCATTTCTCAAACGTACTCTCGTGATGAACACAAAAATGTTTTAACTAGGGAGTAGCACGATATTGTGTTTGTTAGAAAGTATTAAAACAAATTTACAAAGCCTATTTACCTAATATCGTGATGAACAGAAAAATGTTTTAAATACGAAATAGCACGATATTGGGTTTGTTAGAAAGTATTAAAACAAAATTTACAATGGCTATTTACTGTGGCCGAGTATTTTATCCAATGAGGGAATACTGAAGACAAAAACTATTGGCCAACGGGATATTAATGCTGTTGGAAATTATGCCCTAGGGGAAAATCATTGTACTTTAAACATTAATGTTATTTAAAGTACTTCTCCATTTTGTTATCATATCATTTGCATGTTTATTATGATAACTGTATCCTTGGATGTATCATAAAGATTATCCTAAATGTCCCTGGTCGGTCATCTATGCAGGAGCAAAGATGAAATAAGACCAGTACGACTTTGATGAGGTATGGAGATACGAATCAAAGTCTTAGGCACTTGGTAGAGTACATGGTGCTGGACAGACCCACTATGAGAAAGCTGCATAGATTAAGTCATAAGCTTATCTCATGTATAACCGCATCACAACGCCCTTTGACCTGAGATCATCATGGATTCCTACATGAGAGTCGCGGATCTTTGACCTAGTCAAAAGCCACCTTTGACCGGGTGATGATAAAGGCTTCGATCGGGATTAATGGTTTTCATGTAGAGGAATGTGAATAGTCAAGATGAGATTTGTCCCTCACATTTGTAGAGAGATATTACTAGGCTCCTCGATGAGTGAGTCTGAGAAATGTATGGCCATACTACGATGGAAAAGAGTTTTCATTTCAATTGTTAGACTATTCAAGAATCGAGAAAGTAATGGTCAAGAACAGGAGATGACACTATCCATGCTTCATCCTTGACCAAATATCACATGACAAAAGGAACGTGGTATGGTTGTATGATAGGTTGTATCGTATCATTGATCCTCATATGAATTAGGTAGTCGCAATGTCTTGCTAGAGACCGCTTGCGACTTGTGGGCTGGTACAATATTAGCCCGCTGCCAATCTCATGTGAGCCTACAAGGTCGCACCCAAGAATAGTCCAACACGAGCAATAGTGTCCAGATTCATTGAATCTTAGATATATCTAAGATTTAATGAAAACAAAGTTTAATCTAGGGTGAATATATATATATATATATATATATATATATATATAATGTAATTTTGAAAATAATAATAATATTATTTATATAGATAATAATATTATTATATAGTATTTAATTTATTTGATAAATTAAATAACTAAAACAAATAGAGATATCGTATCTCGGATTTAATTTTCGAATAGAGATATCATATCTTAGATTTAATTTGAATTGAGATATAGTATCTCAGATTTAATTAAATAGATAGATATCATATCTCGATTTAATTTATAAAAATAAATTAAATCAGCAGGCTTTTAATTCGGATTAAAATAAATAGATTAGATTAGATATGTTGGACAAATTTATTTAATAATTATTTTAATCCAAATTCAAATTTCAAGATTAATTAAGACTAATTTTGAATATTTTAATACAACCTTTTAGGGTTTTCGAAACTCTATAAGATAATGATCAAGTCGTATTAAAATTAGAGACGAGCCACGAAAGAGAAACCCTAGAGAAAGAAAAGAGACGTAAGACGTTGAAGGCACTAGCACACTGTCGTCGGTGTTGGAGTGCTGTTCGGTATGGATACCGGTAGATGGAGTGGATTCGCTCCGTCGGCTCCTGTTGATCGAACAAGATGCACATGCATAAGAAAGGTACGGTTCTGACTAATCCGATTTAAACGTCGTTGATAGATCCTCCTATGGGATTCGTAATTTATTGGATAAATTTTCTTCCGCTGTGTGTACGAATCCCAACAAATGCTTCAGAAATTGTATAATTAATGGCGAATAAACGATAATTTATTGGAAAATGAATAATTAACTGCACACGTTTTTCCACAGCCAATGAGATAATAGCCTAGTTTGAAAAACAGAATTAGTGATAAATGAGTTTGAACTGATGGTGGTTGGTTGAAGAGAACGAAAAATAAACATGCCATTAATAAGGCATGTTGACTAATTTGGAAATTTAAACTCTATGTTGAAAATATAAGAAGGGAATACGGCTACACTGGACTTATAATCATGATAAATTTAATAAAACCATCATCACTCACTGAACAGCGTGAACAACATGACCACTCAGATATAGGGTATTAAAAGTAAATTACAACATCCATGAAAAAAGTAATGAACATACAAAAGTCTCTTTTGAAACCTACCATTTAATAATGTCGAGTACCGTGTTTGCATACGAATAAGATGGATATGTTGTATTAACATAATGGAGAAAAGAAAAGTAAAGAAAATGAAACAACCTATTTAAGTCTTTATGTATTAAACCAAACAATGCTGAACGCGATTTAAGTCTTTATGAAAAAGGCAAGCACAATGAACAACAGATTAAAATAGTATGAAAAAAAAAATTCAACTCCCCAACACTTTAGTCTTCGCAGCAGCAACCTCTGGAAAATCTGGATTAACATAAACTCAAGTCGACCCAAGAGCGGTGGATAACTCAATTCCTATAATTTAAACAAAACAAAAAATACAGTCAGTATTCTTTACCGTAGGAATTTGAACATAAAATATTAAATATTAAATTACCTCTTTCAATCTTCTGACTAATCTTGGCATACTTGACAACAACAAAGACTCCAGAACCATTGTTCACATTATCAAGCATAGGAAGTGCCATTTCAAAAGCATCACCTATCAAGGTACATCTTATAAGGAACTTCTTCCTACAAAATAATAGGCGTGTAATTAAAATTTGGAAGTTATTATCAAATCTAAATGTCAATGAAGAAAATTCAAAAAACAAAATGCGAACCGTTTGTCCTCCAATTCCAAAATCAATGCCATGGAATAAATCCCCTTACACTTGTACTTAGATGACCGATAGTATGTACGAAGAATGACACATACATCTGAAAGGTAGAAGGGTTATACACATAATTATAAAAAAACTTGCTAACATTTATATATATTGAAGTCGGTAAAGGAATTCTTATGCTACACAAAACAATACCAATAAGCAATTCATTACTCGGAACACCCCACCAGTTAATATCGTCCACAATATTAAGGATAAAATGTCGATTTGGAATTTGATTGTTATAAGGAGTAGTTGTTGAATGTTGAGGAATCAACAAATGCAGAGAATCGTGAACGCCTTCGCCCCCCTCCTCGACAATAAACCTGTTCATCTAATAACAGCCACCCTCTAATATCTTCCAGCAGTGCATGTCCATCAACTTAACTGACATGATTCTGACCATCATCCGTGAATCTTTCTGTGTCATAAAGGTAGAAACATGATGATTGTAAACATGGTCTGCCAAAAAAAATTCATGCCCTCACCATGGTCCCAAAAATAATAAAATCAATTGACTCAAGTTCAAGAATGGGTGGATTGTCGCTGGTGCAGGGACATTCAACATATCTGCTGATAATACGATCCACTTTAACTTGTAAGATGACGTTGGGAAATCCTAGTGTTAAACTTTGGAAACTGCTATCCATTGTTGACCACATCTTGGAAGGGTTCCACATCTCGGAAGGATTAGAGTTTCGCTGGAATTGTTTGCAATGGTTGTAAATAATAGATGTAAAAATGTACTTAAACTATTACGTATGTTAGTTGCCCGTATATTAATTGTTTCGACTGGTTATGAAAAAATCGTCAGTTAACCGTTATGAAGTTTAAAAAGGTATAGCATATAAGGTTGCAACGTTGGGTTGTTAAAAAACCGTCTGTACACTGGGTACAAAGTTACATATGTAATATACAATGAACAAAACACTTAACAGTAATAAGAGATAGAATAAACGGCGATTAACTTCCATACACGGAAATGGACGAAAAACAATTTAAAAACTAACATGAAGTAGCGCAATCAACAAACGAACATAAAGCAGCGCAATCAATAAACGAAAAACAGATTACAAATAAGAAGCGGTTATGGAATAATCAAAATTTATGATTGGAGATGCAGTGGCACGCCTTAATTGAGACAACCAAATGTAACCGAAAGGATTAAACAATCATATAAATTGCAAAAAATAATAATAACAATAACACGATGTTAATTGTAAATGGGTATCGGCATACAAAATTGGGCCATAGGCCGAATTATCCAATTCATGACAGAACATCAAAATAAAGGAAACAAACATAAACTGGAAGACATCAGCAGTAGGTTCTGAAACATTTTTTTTTTTAAAAAAAAAAAGAGTAAATACCCTTTTGGTGTTGGAAATTATGCCCTAGGGCAAGTCATTGTACTTTAGACATTTATGTTTATTAAAGTATTCTCTTTTAGTTATCATTTAATTTGCATGTTTATATTGATAACTGTATCCCTAGATATATCTTGTGGATTATCCTAAATGTCGCAGTCGGTCATCTACGGGAAATAAGATGAGTTAAGACCAGTGTGACTTTGATGAGGTATGGAGATACGAATCAAAGTCATGGGCACTTGTAAGAGTACAAGATCTTGCTTGGACCGACCCACTATGAGAAAGTTGCATGGATCAAGTCATAAGCTTATCTCATGTATAACCGCGTCACGACGCCCTATGACCTGAGATCATCATGGATTCCTACATGATGAGTCACTGGTTTTTGACCTAGTCAAAAGTCACCTTTGACCGGGTGATGATAAAAGCTTGGATTGGAATCAGTGGTTTTCATGCGGAGAAATGTGAATGGTCAAGATGGAATTTGTCCCTCACATTTGTAGAGAGATAATACTGGGCCCCTCGATGAGTAAGTCTAAGAAATGTATGGCCGTACTGTGATGGAAATGAGTTTCCATTTTAATTATTAGACTACTCGAGAATCGAGAAAATAATGGTCAAGAAAAGGAAGTTGACATTATCCATGCCTCATCCTTGACCAAATTATCGCGTGACAAAAGGGACGTGACATGGTTATACGATAGGTTGTATCGCGTCATCGATCCCCATGTGAATTGGGTAGTCGCAATGTCTTGCTAGAGGCCGCTTGCAACTTGTGGGATGATACAGTATTGGCCCACTGCCAATCTCATATAGGCTTGCAGGGTCGCACACAAGAATAGCCCAACACGAGCAAAAGTGTCCAGATTCATTGAATCTTATATACGTCTAAGATTTAATGAATACTGAATTTAATCTAGGATAAATATGTGTGTGTGTGTGTGTGTGTTTAAATTCGAAATTAATATATGTATTAATATTATTAATGGAGATTATAATTTTTTTTTTGTATTTAATTTATTTGATAAATTAAATATCTAAAACAAATAGAGATATTGTATCTCATTTAATTTTCGAATAAAGATATCATATATCTCGTTAATTTAAATTGAGATATAGTATCTCGATTTAATTAAATAGATAGAATTAAATAAATAGATTAGATTAGATCTATTAGATAGATTTAATTAATATATTTTTTTAATCCGATTCAAAATTCGAATTTCGAGATAAGCCTTTTAATACGGATTAAATAAATACGTTACATTAGATCTAACAGATAGATTTAATTAATATATTTTTAATCCATATTTGAAATTCGAAATTCAAAATTAATGAGGATTAATTTTGAATATAATACGCCGATCGGGTTTAGAATAACCTACGGGACTTTTTGTCGAGCGTATCTAAGCCGTGAGAAAATAAACCCTAGAGGGAAATAGAGAGAGACGCACAGTTCGAGGCGCTAGCACGCTGCCGCGTCCATGTTCGGTGTTTATTCGTGTGGATACCAGTAGAGGAAGCCGATTCGTGGAGTCGACTTTTGCTGATCGAGAGGGTAGCCCACCAGTTCAAAGAGAACGAGACGCGGATGAGTTCACTATAGGTAATATTCGGTTCTCTAACCTTGATTTCGACGATGGTTGAGCGATCCTCCGAATGGAATTCGTAGAATATTTTAATCCGCTGCGTGTACGGATTCCAACATTTGGGTCCCTGGAAAAAAACACGGACCCCATTTTGGTCCCTCACACAAAGAAATGCCCTTTTAGTCCCTGAAAAGGACGAATAAGGGTCGATTGGTGAACATTTTGGTCCCTCGCAAATTTCCAAAAAGCTCTTTTTAGTCCATAAAAAAGTCTTATTTTAGTCCCTAGGGACTAAACACGGACCCCATTATATGATGTAGCGGGAAACATGACACCCTCTTAACATGGTGGGGGACGGGAGTGACAATTACACCTAGGGATGTCCAAGGATCGGGCCAGACCGGGTTGGTGGTCAACCCGAGGTCTGGCCCGATAGGACCTCAGGCTGGAAAAGTCAGCCTGAGGTCTGGTCCAATTTGGTACCAGTCGGACCGGACTGACGGACTACCTGGACCAATCTAGGTTTTTTTTTTCCTTTTCTTTTTTCCAGTTTTTTCCTTTTTTTTTTTTTTTTTGCCTTCTTAGGAGGCAATATTTTAGCTCTAGTTTCACCTGACTTCCAAAAGTAATAAAAAGTGACTGAGTGAAAAGTGATTCCTATAAGTTAAAAAGTATATTAGGATGTCCAGACTCCAGTGAGTGACTGAATGCAGTGGTGATTTACAAAAATAAAAAAGGTTCAGACCGAACCAGTCCAAGGGGTCTAAGCCCCTGGACCGAAGTCTGGTCCAACCCGAGTAGTCTGGTCCGATCCGGTGAAATTGTCTTGGACCAATTTTTTTTGTTCGGACTGGGTCGGGTCAGACTGGACTAACCAGATCGCCGAATTTTTTGGACAACCCTAATTACACCCAACAACCCCACTCCTCATCCATTATTTATATAAACACACACACGGATTCATTCAGGAGTGAGAGGGAGAGCGAGTGAAAAAATAGAGAGGGAGAGAGAAGGAAGGTAAAAATGGGAAATGGTGGAAATTAGTTGGGTGTGTTAAAATCTCACATTAAGAGCATTGAAATAACTTTTTGCTAATTATCTCTAACCTATGAGTAACAAGTAATTCTAAATATTCTTCTATATACTTATGAATTGTTTATTATTGTGAATACCTATTTTTATAAAAAAAAATGAACTAAATTATATGTATATGTGTATGTATTTAAATTTTCAAGTAAGTAATAATACAAGTTAAATTTTCATTTACTCTTAGTGAGAGAACTTATATTGAATCATTTATTACAGTTAAGCTACTCAAGGTAGTGGAACCTTAAGTGTGGGCATTATTTACAAAGTGTAAGGGGGAATGAGTGTTCTTTGAATAAAACTTGCTTGTATTGAGGCACCAAGAGCCCGGTGAATCTTGGGACGATAGTGGAACTCTCAGAAATATTTCTAAAGACTGGACCTAGGTCAAGTGGATTGGACTAAACTAGTATAAATCCCTTGTGTCTTCCTTCTTCGGTGATATTCTTCTAACTCTATTCCCTTCATTAAGTATGTATTTGAGTTTTTAAAATTTTTGATATTACCCAATTCACCCACGGCCTCCTTTTGGGTGAAAAGCTTGAACTAACACATAACTTCTTCAAGTTTAATCTTAGTACTTGAGAACCATTCCCCTTACTACTTGTAAGATTACAATATATTTCCTATTCAAGCCCCCCAATATGGAAAAACACTCACAAAGATAGAATGATTAAAATGAAAACATACGTCTATTTCTATGAAGTACATTATGTTGAACATTGAGTACAAGATGGGAGTATAATTTCAAACTTCCGACTGTAGATGTGTAAGATTCAAAGTTTTGGCATTTCGATATTATGCGCACAAGCTCTCTCTTCCTTCTGTTTTGAAAGCTCTCATATTTATCCGTTGGGAACATTCTTCTTTCCATTGAGCTTTTCAAAATACGACTGTTGGAGTTTTGACATAAAGCAAATCTAATGTGTAATATGGACGTTGAGACATAATCCTCAGTTTATCACATGTAAACTCAGATTAAACTTGAAAGATGTTTAAGAATGATTAGACAAAGTTTAATCTTAGTTTGATTGAGTTTTGAAGAGTTTAGAAAAATCTGAGACAAAGCTAAAAAATATGGGTAAGATGACTCGGGTTGAATAAGCAAGTTGTCTAGAATATTTTGAAAAGCTGAAGTGGATAACTCGAGTGATGAATATAACTCGTTTGATACTCTTTGTACATAGACTTTTTGAACTTGCATAAAACTTGCAAGTTGAACTTGGAAGTGATTTTTGATAGAATTCAGTTATAATTTGAGTGATGGTTATAATTCGGGTGATCTGGAAGATTTTCACAAATAAGTGAGTCACTCGTAGTAGGTTTCAGACGAGTTGAAGCTTGACTCGAGTGATTTTTAAAAGTGACTTGAGTGATAAATCTTTGCCGATACTTAAGAACCAAATAGAAACTTGCAAGTTGAACTTTCACATATAAGAATGGAAACTCGGGTGAAGAATAATGACTCAAGTTATGTTTCTAAAGTTTCAAATTTAAATTTGTAGCTTGTAGGTTTCATGCAAGTTTGGCATTATGGTCAAATTTGAATTGGCATAACTCTTTCGATTTAGCTCCAAATTTAGAAAGTGACCTATCCCCAAAAATCTTGTTAAGTATACTTTTCAATGCAAGAAACATTTGTCCAAAATTCATTTTATTCTCAAAGTTATGATCAAACTCGTGACTACTAGTCTAGAACAAAGAGTGAATTTTGAACACCAAGTTTCAAAAGTCATATCTCCTGAATATGAAACTCTTTGAGCTATGTATTCGGTGCCTATGAACTGCATTCTGAATCTAGTTTCATATAAAACAAATTTTTCCTCAATCGGATTTGTGATTTGAGAAATATTGCCAAAATACCAAACACATCAAGTTATGAAAAACAGAACATGACAGAATATATAAGATTTGGAGGTTGAGTAACATGCAAATATAAAAACTTAAATCTTGATATTCCCATTTAGTTATCCAAGTTCTTCTTTCTTCAATCTTCTTCTTGATAATCCTCCACAATCCAACTTGATAACTTCTTTTTTCTTTTTTCCAACTAATCTACAAGATAAATACATTATGCAAATTTTTTCCTCTTAATATTTGACATCATCAAAATTAATTATATATAACAAATCTCTTACCTTCCTCCCTCCCGATGCTTGACATATCACTCCATCATACTTTCTAACCACTCTTCCACAGACAGGGATTGGGTTGACGATCACATTTGGGAAGAAAATCAGAAGATACAGTAAGGGAGGGCGTGAAGCGATAGAGGGAGGGCCTGATTGTTTTAATTTTTAAAGGAACAAAGTAATGAAAATGACTAGGTTGACGTGTTGATCAAAATTATTTAAGTTAAAACATTTTTATTGGTCAAATTCATATTTGCCTACCACTTGAAAGTATGCAAGTATTTCTCCATTTAAATTTTTAATTTTTTTTAATATGTTTATATAGGTAAGCATTTAATTGCAGAGTGTTACTTAAGTTTGATAAATCAACAATTTCCGTTAAATAAGACTAATAACATTAAAATTGAAAGACTAAAAATATACTGTGTGTTATGGTCCGGCCTAACGGCCCAAACGCCTAGGCGGCCCAAGACTAAATATGTCATATATAAAGAAATATCTATATATGGGGAATCTATCATATCTTTCATCAAAGAGATAAGATAGATCATACGGTTATGATATCAAGGCAAACCCTATATATACAAGCAAGATAATCTGCCAAGTCACACGTTCTAACTCAAACTTAGTCATTATACGATCACTGTGTATATCCCCACTTGACACATTCCCCATCCGGGATTGAGGCGAATAGTCTAGTGTGTGTCCAGTGATCCGGATTCTCTCAGGGTATCTACTCCATAGATATTCAGGGAAGGTCCTTTGATCCAAGAAGAAAAGACTAAAATACCATCTGGATTGACATCCTCCAGTTGCACAGAACACTTTGTACACTAAAATAAGACCTGAATATAAAGGACTAAACATATACTTTAAACAAAATATTTTGGCTCGAGGATATTAGTCAAAACACTCTTTCTTTCTTCATTTTTTCCTGTTTACTTTTGTTTTTATTCTTTTACTTCCTTTTCAGTTGGAGTATTCTCACATTCTCTCAGTTTTTCTTCGCACTTTCCAGAGCATAGAATCTACTCACAACCCCATTATTTTTAACCAAGAATCTAATATTATCATCACCACACTTTTATTTCCATGTCTGAGATTAATTATCAACTCTCTTTAGTCCACAAAATTTACAAAAAATATTACACATAATTAGGTTTATCCAACCAGTTTAATGTACCAATAAAAGCATTATTTTACAGGCTCAATCACAAACCATCGCATACAGTTTGTTTCAAGCAAGCATTCACACCCCTCCAACAAGGCATATGTACAATACAATCACAAAGATTCAAGATTCCATTATGCAGATGCTCTCGTACCTGTACATACAAATTATAAGACATGCCGTTACAAAATATCCAACAAAATCTTATATTTTCTTTCGATATAAGAAAAATAGGGAAGACCTCCAAATCAATATATGTACCTATTCATTTGAAGGCTCACCCCCCCCCCCCCCCCCCCAAAAAAAAAAAAAAAAAAAAAAAAAAAAAAAAAGAAAAAGAAAGAGGTATGGACCAAACCAAGTAACTGTTGTGCAAGAATTCTACGAAATTTCTATCAAGTTTCAGAAAAACTATCATGAACTTACATGAAACTAAGATTTAATTTTTTTTGTAAAAAGTCTAATAAAATCTAATGAACATGATTAAGAAAATCCATTAAATAACTCCAATCAAACAATAAACACATGAATAATACTAACCATCAGGTTCTTCATCAATGGGATCCTCTTTCCAGACAATGTCTTTCAGTCCAGTTGACAGGTTCTTGTAGAACTGTAAAGTCAAAATTCAAGCTAATATAAATCATAGGAAAAGGGACATTCAGGTCCAGCCAATTGAAGCAGAATACTGTTTTTGACTTCCAAAATGAATGATTCATATAGCATGTAGATTTAGTTTGGAAAAACATGAGGGTTCCATGCAAGACAAACAGACACTTTTATTTATTGAATTTATCCGCAGGAAACCAGACTTCTCAACTTTTTTTTGGACAAAGACTTCTCAACTTTGACACCCTCTTTTGTTCCAAAAGAAATTTGCTTCAAACAAGACTAGAATGGCTGCCTAAAAATAATATGAAACTCATCCTCATAGAGGGCTATGGCTGTTACCTAGTGGCTGTTGGTGGATAAAGGGGGTGTTACTTAGTGGATGTTGGTGGATAATATCCATCATAAAGGGATATGGCTATTCAGGTCCAGCCAATTGAAGCAGAATACTGTTTTTGACTTCCAAAATGAATGATTCATATAGCATGTAGATTTAGTTTGGAAAAACATGAGGGTTCCATGCAAGACAAACAGACACTTTTATTTATTGAATTTATCCGCAGGAAACCAGACTTCTCAACTTTGACGCCCTCTTTTGTTCCAAAAGAAATTTGCTTCAAACAAGACTAGAATGGCTGCCTAAAAATAATATGAAACTCATCCTCATAGAGGGCTATGGCTGTTACCTAGTGGCTGTTGGTGGATAAAGGGGGTGTTACTCGGTGGATGTTGGTGGATAATATCCATCATAAAGGGATATGGCTATTCAGGTCCAGCCAATTGAAGCAGAATACTGTTTTTGACTTCCAAAATGAATGATTCATATAGCATGTGCGTGATTTAGTTTGGAAAAACATGAGGGTTCCATGCAAGACAAACAGACACTTTTATTTATTGAATTTATCCACAGGAAACCAGACTTCTCAACTTTTTTTTGGACAGAGACTTCTCAACTTTGATTCCCTCTTTTGTTCCAAAAGAAATTTGCTTCAAACAAGACTAGAATGGCTGCCTAAAAAAAATATGAAACTCATCCTCATAGAGGGCCATGGCTGTCACCTAGTGGCTGTTGGTGGATAAAGAGGGTGTTACTTAGTGGATGTTGGTGGATAATATCCATCATAAAGGGATATGGCTATTACGTAAAGGGGTTGGGCAGTTGATTGTAGGCAGGCAAACAAGTAATTAGTTGCACAGTAAACATTATGAATCTGATGTAGAAGTTTCAGAGCATATTGACAAATCATTTCCAAGGGCCTATATCCGAATTTATGGGAAAGGAAATGGTATAAGAAAGAGAAATTCCAGTGGATAAGAGAATTAATCTAAGGTTCTTGTCTGTAACGGAAAAGAAGGGCATGAGTAGGGAGTGTAGGTGCAGCTAGGGGCATGTTTAGTCTTTTGCAACTTTTGGCTCTTTAAATCTTATCTTTCATCAGAGAGTGGGGAGTTCAGTCTTTTGGATGTATAGTGAAGCAGGGAGAGTTCTAGCCTCTCAAAAGCCCAGAGTCATTGTATTGTGCCTTTTGTTCTGTTTCTTGTTAACTTGTAATTGTTATTTTGATTGAAGTTTATACATCTGGGTGTACAAAATCATCATTTTCCTTGCTACGCATCAACAGTATCATCAATCTCAAGTTATTCTCATTCTATTGTCTATTTCTTGTTTTTGGTCTTTTTATCTACTTGTTTGGGAAAGGGTTTTATCAGAATCTTACCTTGTGAAATTCCAAAGTATCTCCTCCAGCTTTGCGAACCTCAACCATACAAAGTGATGGGGCCACCTCAAATACCTGAAAAGCAGAAATCAAAACAAAACCCTTAGGATTGACATAACATACAGAACCAGAATCATCTACCACTATTTATTCATGAGTCATTTATATGACATCAAATATAAAACTAAATTATCTATTACGATTATATTTACTATTCATTGGAGTGATATTTTTGAAACACATGGACACTATATACTTGTTCAAGTCAGATCATCAACAGTAATGTGTCTCTTATTTGAAAAAAAAAAAAAAAAAAAACTTGAAAATCCCCATACAATGAACAGAAAACATGTCTAATTTATAGGTAATCTTGATCCTAATTACAGTCAAAATTGACTTGCACCCTTGAATATAAGAAAAGAAACACTTGAGAATCATTTACCTCAGTCACTACAGAAAGATGACCTTTGCGTCCCGTCTTTTCCCCTTGAATCTTCAACTGAGATGGATAGTTAGAGATGTTATCAGAAGTGGACATATCCAATACAAAGATATTGACCTTAGAAATCAGCCATGAAAAGTTAATGACAAAAATCCCGTTTTTGGTCCTTGAGAGATAGAGGAAATTTCAAATTTTGACTATAAGATTTATTTATTTCAATCTCAATCATTAAACATTTACGTAATCTTTCCTTTCCACCCTCCTTCGGTCCAAAATTTAACGCCAAATTTAAAAATTTGTTAAGTTTGATATTTTTGGCCAGCAAATTTGGCAAGAGTAACATTGCAAGTATTATAAATGAGTGACTAAATTGAAATAAATAATCTCTAGAGGACCAAATTGATAGTTAGTTCACCTATCTCTATCATCTAGCAACATTACATAATACCTTTATAGCAAAAAGAACGAAATGTGGTACAGACTGGGTTAAAAATAGAAATAAGATGACACAAATTAGAGACAGGAACAGGAATAGTAATACTTTTACCTTACAGTTGTTCTTCTTAACATCAAAACCCAAAGGCATTGAAGCTTGCTCAATTTTTGAAATTATCTCGTTTGCCGAACATTTGGATGTGAATCTTGTTTGCCTTTTTACAAGTCCCTAGTTGCAAGAAAGGAATATGAAAGGTGGACAATTCAAGCAACCTTCAAAGGGAAATTACTTTATTTTATTTTATCTTTTAAAATTTATCCTTCACCCATTCCATAACTATATGTTTGCTTGCCAAAATTTAGTAAAAGAAAGCATACCATATAAAGCATGAATAATTCAGTATTTGAAATATGTCAGTCGCTCTTAATAGATATAACACGGCACTAAAATTAATTATATATGAACACTTTAGCCTAAATTGTGTCATAGTATTCCCACAATGTTATGACTTAAGTCCGTGACTGCGTCCATTTTCCTAGGGCATGCTACTAATTGTTTCACTGAGATAAAATAAACAAACCATTTGCTTCTCAAAAAGACTGCTAAGGTTGAGGCCTTGGGATGTAGAGATGAGCTCAAATGCATTCATAGTTAGAGGAGCTGCTGGCGCATCTTCCCGCCTCTCGACCACAAGATTTTCAGAATCCTATGCACCAGAACATACATTGAGATCAAACTTAGAATGCATATAATTGATATGCGGAAATAAGAATAGCAAGGGTAATTGGTAAATAACATACATTGAGATCAAACTTAGAAGGCATATAATTGATATGAGAAAATAGGAGTAGCAAGGATAATTAGGTAAATAACATACGTTGGGATCAAACTTAGATGCATAATTGCATATAATTGATATATGGAGATAGGAGTAGCAAGGATAATGAGCTAAATAACAAGAAAATGGTAGTTTGGGAGTAGGGTACGTAAGCCACAGGTGGCCGCCGAAGAGTCAAGCTTCATACGAACTCGCAGAGTTAGGACAGCTGAAGCATGTTTCGACAGTGAACGAGTAAGTACGAGCGTTAAGGGACCATCGAAATTTCGAACCACAATCACAGCCACGATTCAAGCACCATCGAAAAATTTCCCAACTGTTTCGGCAACCAAATCAAACATGCATCGTCACCTCTGTGATTCGTCTTGTTTTCCGACTGCTGTCGCACCATTAAGCAGTAGTATTTACAGCTGGCCAACTCATTCGGATACAGCGATGAACAAATTCTCGCAACCATTTCTTGGCCGAGCAACTCCATAATGATCACCCACGCTAACTGCGTTGTGTTCACCGGAGCAGTTTGCATCGTTCCTCAATGGGAGGAGTTCCGACCCCGACACCGGAAGAGGGCTATCAATCGATGAAAGCCGATGACCGAGAGGCCCATTGTATCGAATGGTCAAGTTTTTCAATAATTTCAGACTTCAGATAGCTTCCAACACTCAGTTTGTTTCACGGGGGCAGCAGCAAACAGCACCCCACTTAAAATGGGCTTAGTTACCAACGGTTGGCTTAAATGGTAAGCGGCTTGTGTCGATTAAGTAAGCGCCTCGTGTTTGGGCCATGAATACAAAAACCCCCATCGAGGACTCTCCCACCATAAGTCAATGTGTCAGTGACGACGCGGGTCAGATCCGGACTTGTCGGGGACGAAGCCCGGGGTGGGAAAAAAAAAAAGGCTTAGCTTAAATCCAGTTATAGCATTTTATTGGAATGAAATTTGGGCTCCTAAAACATATATGGGTTCAAAAGCCTTTGGATGAATATGGGGCGCACTGTCCCTGAAGTTTCAGCAATGGGGATCACATGGGCAAACATGGAGGGTGACAATGGGCCTCGGGACTGAAGGAATTATACTGCAGCATGTTTGGGTTGTTAATGTTCATTAGTTAGAACCGAAGGTTCAAAATGAGATACTAAAAAAAAATGTTCATTAGTTTTGTTGTCAAATTATTTTCCTTCCACAACTCTTAGCAACTCATTTGGTAGAAGGGATTTGAATGGGAGGGAAGGAAAAATCTTTAGGAGTTGAATTTTAAAAAAATAAAAAATGAGTCATACAATTTCAAATGATAAGATACAAGATAAAAGGGTAAAAAATAAAAATAAAAATGCTTAACTCCACTTCTCTAATTTTTTTTATTCTAGATATATATATTACTTTCTGTACACCAGCCCTTGAGGGTAAAATTCTTTTGTCGGAGAGAGTATATTGACATGTAAAAATAGGAATAATAAGAGTAATTAGATAAATAATAAGAAAATGGGTAGCTTGGAATATACTTAATAGATTTATAGATAAGATATTGAAGGATACAAACGGGCAATCATATCTCAATGTTTTGATCTCCTTTCGCCTTCTATATCTTATGGGGAAATAGTTCATGGAAAAATGATATCGTCCTCCATCAATTTGGAAGCTGCCTATTGCTCACAGAATCAGAACGTTCGTTTGGCTTATGTTGAAAGGGAAGCTGCTTTCAAATGCTCAAAGAGTCAGAAGGGGTATGTCATCCGACATGTCTTGTTCTATCTGCCAGCATAGCATGGAAAACTTGGACCATATCCTCAAAGGTTGTCCTTTGGCCTCTAAGGTTTGGAGGAAAATTTTGCCAACTGATATGTGTACTGATTTCTTTAGTTTAGATATTCAAAGCTGGGTGACTTTAATCATTCATTCTGATTCTTTTGACTCCTCTTGGAAGATGGGGGTTTGTGTCACATCTTTGGAAATTATGGGAGGTTCGGAATAAGCGAATCTTCACGATGCTACCTTCATCGCGGAAGGGATTCTAGCCTCTGTTAGATCTATAGTTGTTCATTCTCAACTTTGTTTTTCTAGATTTCAGCTTCTTCTGTAATTTAGGCTCCACATTGTATTTTTCCTATTTTCATTAATGGAATTCCTTTCATTCAAAAAATATTTAAAGTGTGCTTATGCTCGTGTTTAACAAAGATGCCACCTTTTCTTTACACACATATAAACAAAATAGAGATGCTACTATATACTCCTTTCAGGCTTAAATATATAAGACCCGGTTCACCTTTTTTTTTTTTTAAGATTAAGAAAACTAAATAAATTATTTAATTATACCATATATATTATATATCATTATATTATATATTAGTTTACAATAGGCAAAATAGTTTGGAGAATATAAATACTTTCAAGTAATTTATTTAATATTTTAGTATCTCTAATAAAAGTTAACTAAGTCATATATTTAGGACCGGAGGTAGTATATACACACACTACCTCAATTGGGTCATTTGCTGTTTCCACACGATAGGAGCAGGCCATCTGACGAATGAAAAAAGCATTAAGGAGGTATCTCCACCAAAAAAAATTATTGCATTTGACGTTACAAGAAATGGACAAAATGATTTAAATCATGAAATTGAATAGTTGAGGGGCATTTTTTGTTTTTGAAAAATGAAGTCACGTTTCCAAATAGGAGGTATTGTATTTTATCCCCCAAAAATCAATCAGCAAGAATGTAAACAAAAACTCTTACCGTTGAATCACCAAAAATAGCATCTACATCATCAAGACTGACATTGGCCTGCTCAAATCTAGGAGGCATATATCCCTTCTTAAACCATTCGTTCTCAATGAGCTCGGCCATTGTAATTCGCTGTTTTAGATCATCAAAATAGGAATGAAGTTGATGTTTTCAGCCAAGATGGAAGAACAAGGTAAAATATTTCACATAAATCAAATTAGTGGATCTGTGAACCCAATTAATTTAAAACAACATAATTCAGGGGCATACTGTAGCAGGATTGGGATCAAGAATTCTCTTGATTAATTTCTTTGCGCTTGAAGAGAACCATGGTGGACACGTGAACTCAGCCTTGAATATCTGTAAGGCATAGCAAATCAGAAACCTTGCGAAGCAGCACCGTGAACATAAAAGTTCAAACAAAATATAGTACCCCATATGAGGCATAACTGTAATAAAAGCTATAATGCTTTGAAGTCAAGTTTTCAAAGTATCAATGTACAAGTAGTTCAAATAACATTCAATTGGTAGAACAGATTCCTTCATACCCCACCCCCAACAGAAAAACAAAAGACACAAATGTTGGGACCCCATTGCAACTTATTAGATTTTAACCATATTGGAAGTATGAGAACATATCATTATCTATAACCTGACTTTTTTCCTACCGAGCTTTTTTTAAAGTCAGATAGCTTTTAAGCCACCGTTCCTACTGCCAACCCGAACAGGCCCATTATAGGATATACTCAGTATCTTCAAACTTATAAGCTAGCTTTCAAAACATGGTTCCCACAAAGGTAAGATCAACTAATATCAGAGCCTTTCCCTACTTCCTAGCGGCAATTGACACCATGTGTGACCACACTAGAACTAACAATTCTGGTAGAATTTTAAAACCCAATTGCAAGGTCATGGGTATTTTGATTAGGATTCATAGGCCATACTGCAAAAGTACAACCTGATTTTAGCAAATGAATTCCACTTTCACTTCAAGATGCTTAAGTGTACTGCATTTTAAATCATGAGTTCAACTAGGGGTAAACAAGAATCACCTTTTTATACAAAGCCACAAGGTTTCTTTCTTCAAAAGGTAAAAAGCCAGCCATTAGAACAAAGAGAATAACACCACATGACCAAAGATCAGCCTTCGCACCGTCATAACCTTTGTTGTGGAGCACCTGTAATAGGGAAGCAGTGATAAAGGAAGAAAAAGGCCAATGAGACAAAGGTATACTAACTTGTAGCAGTAGCTACCATACCTCTGGGGCAACATAATTTGGCGTACCGCATGTTGTGTGCAGCAATCCATCTTCCTGATACAGATATGATCATGAATTACAACTTGGATATGATTGTTATAATTTTATAACGACTTATTCACTGTACCCACTCGGACTTGTTGAGGAAGTGCACTTAATCCAAAATCCGATACTTTAAGTACTCCACTAGCATCCAACAACAGATTCTCAGGCTGTAATAGACAAAATATAGTAACATGTTAAAATCCCAAGAAAACACAGCAAATCACAATTATTGTTCATACAATATTTACATACTTTCACTCTGATCCTCCAAAACTCAAGTTTCTCACATAACTTTTATTGAATATCTTTCACTTTGATCCTCCAAAACTCAAGTTTCTCACATAAATTTTATTGAATAGCTAACCTGAATGAGCAGAATCTTAATCTACCATTCTTTGATGAAGCAACCCAAAAAAATGAAGAATGTCCAATAATTTGGTCACTCAAATGCCACACTTTGGTTTTTTGGAAGATTGCATGGCTACTTTATCATTTTCATGGTTAGCCAAGCATTCCTCAAGTTAGGCTGGCAAAGTTCAATTAATTTATGTCATTTTAACATGATAGGGGACAACACTAATTAGGAAAACTCAGCGCATCAAACAGAGTTAAGGAGTTTACTTCACTCAACAATGGATTATTTATTGAAGATGTTATTATAGCTTCATTGTCACCCCTCTTCTTCCACACAAAAATGGAAAAAGAAGTCAAATAAAAAGGTGGAACAACTGAGTTATGTGAGAGACACACCTTTAGGTCTCTATGGAAAACACCTCTACTGTGACAGTAATCCACAGCACATATAAGCTGCTGAAAATATTTTCTGGCTTCATCTTCCTTCAACCTCCCCTTGCTTGCCTGTCTCATGAAAGTAAAAATAAAGCACGAAAAACTTAAGATACAACTCGAGAGGGGAAACCCTCGATTTCTATCAAAAGAAAGAAATTTAAGATACAACAAGATCGTATTAATATATTGGACTTTGATTGCCATCAGGAGAAAATAGAAAGGCAAAAGAGTCTTACAATTTTATCAAATAATTCCCCTCCAGTCACAAATTCCAATACAATGTATATCTTTGTTTTGCTGGCCATGACCTACATCATGAATGCTGTTGTAAGTCAATTACAATTTAGATAGAAGCAAGATAGATTTTGATCAAGCGAAAAAATTGCATAGCTGCAATAATAGTAGGAGGGGGTCATTCACCGCCTGCTAACCTCGTACAAGCGTATGACGTTTGGATGTCTAATCAATTTCATCGTTGAAATTTCTCGTTTTATCTGCATAATGATAGACAACAGAAGGTTAAGCAAGAACAGAACATTCGCGTTTCCACAACTAAATTAGTGAACTCAGATTTATATGGCCATGGAAGTTAAAATTCAACTCCAAAAACCACACTAATTATATTTGATATCGTACAAACTAGCTAGTGATGAACATAAAAGCATTAACTTATCATCATGATCGTAGACAAATTAGATACAAAAGTAAAGCGGTACACAGATATTAAAAGCACCATCTCATAAATATTAGCAAGTATACCAGCCAAATTAAATTACTTTTCTTTTATGTTTTTCTCCTTAAATCTAAAATAAGATAATTCCTTTGTCTGTGTAATACTTAGGATAATTATTTATAAATAATATTCCATAAATATCATATTTGAGTCATATTACCCATTTAAAATAGGTGAATATGTGGTCTCAATATTTCTTAATATTCTTATTTTATTTCTAACTGATTTATTCTTAGAAAATAGATAGTTGAAGATTTAATTCTCTAATTTTTTTAGGGATCATAAAATACCCTAAGACTATCATAATTAAGTAGAAACTTAATTATATCATTTTAGCTATTAAAATCATCAAAGGATGACAAAATCAATTAGAGAAAATTAGCAACAATTATTGGGCAATTAAAATTGCAATAATTGGAATTATTTTTATAATTTTCGTAATTAATTAATTAAATAATTAAAAAGGCATAATTAAGAAGAATTTGAGTTGAATTAATAATTAAAGGCTAACAAAGACCCAAGATTAATATTAAGGGAATTTCTAATAATCATAATTGACTTAAGAACCAATCATACTTTGACAAATAAGCCTAAAAACATCTAATACACAATATTAGGGATTTTTACCAAGATTAAATTAATTCCCCTATTTTTATGCAAAAGGGGCTTAAATTCACCACTAAATTAGGCTAGGTAATAGCACAAATTATTAAATCCAAGAGCATCATAAATCTTAAACAATATATCTAGATATTAAACTAGAACAAGTCTTAACCACACAAATTAAGAAAGACTTTTAAGGTATTGTGATCAAGACATAAAGAAAGATAAAATGCAAATGAAATGAGAAACAAATTGAAGTTAAATGATAAAGAGGGCAGTACTTTTTTTGTGGATGAAAAGATGATTTAAACAAAATATCATGATATTTACTTTCTTAACATGTCATAATCCATAATAAGTGCATGAAGACTTTTGTGGCTAAATGACATAAGCTTGTGTAATAATTAGTAATTAGTGGTAAATTGACTAAAGATGAGATAACCATTAGGATGAATTCAAGACATAAGTGAATGAGAATCCATAGAAAATAAATCATATCTTGAAATCCATGAACTAAGTAACAAATATAAGTAGATATTATGAATAAAGCAAAATTCAAGCTTGAACATAGTGGTTTCCAAAGTGATTTTGGTAAACTTTTGAAATTCATACTATTATGAAAATGAAGTTTAAAAATACCATAAATCAAGTCATAAAGTTGTGATTCCAAAAGTACAAGTGAATCCTTAAGAAAAACACCAACTTACACCTAACTAAATTAGGATTTGGGAATGGAAGAAAGATGAAGAAGGGAAGTCAGTTTTTGAAGATGAGAATGAGAGATAAAATTGGATTCAATTAGTGTTTGAAATCCACATATAGGTTTGATTTGAGTTAAGTTTGAAATCCACCAATTAGAACCATCTTGAGATTACTATAAATAGGGGCATTAGCCTTCACTAATTCTCACACCAAAATCAACCCCAAGAGGTGATTTTCTAAAGAGTAGAGAGAAGTGAGAGCTAGTGGGAAGCAAGAAGGAGGAAGTTCTTCGAGGGTAGCTTCCTAGTTCTTAAGCTTTAGCTTTGAGTTTATAGCTTAAAATGTTGTTTTGATCTTTAATCTTCCAATATATTCTTGTTATCATGTTTTTATGGTTAAAAATGGCTTTATTTCGAAAAATTGATGAGGAAGAAGTTATAGCAAAAATTTTGGAAGATTATGGTCAAAAGAATGGCGTTCTCCGGGCGAAATTTTGTCGGTTAGCGACTCCGGAAGCAATTTCAAAAACGCTGGTATCTTATATTGAAGATGCTATGCCAAAATTCTTAGAAAATTCATGGTGAGAGTAGACATATAGAGCTTTCCAAATATACTTATAGCATGTCGTTTTGAGTTCTGTGCTAGGAGATACAAATGTTTAAAGTTAGGCTATATGGTCTGGAAAATTCTGGGCAGAGCATGAAGTTACGAAAACTGGGAACTGTTTATATAATCTGGGCAAGAACCACTATTTTTCATTGAAATTATACATCCTAAGGATTCCGAGGAATTTTACGGATCCTCGTTTCGAGTTCCGTGGAATTAATTATAATTCTCCAAAGTTATGTGAAAAATCAGCCTATATGCTGAATAATAGCGTTTTGTACGAAATTAAATAGGATTAAGTTCAAAATAATTAATCCAAGGGTAAAATGGACATATATAGCCAAGATATCTCTAGAGATGATGTTTGTGAATTAATAGAGGCGATATTACCTTTATAGGATATCCGAGGATTCAGTCGATTCGAAGGACGGACGTACTCGTATATGTGAATAGTAGCGTATACGTGAATAGTAAATTACTATTCACATGGAAGAAAGGTACGTTCGCGTCACCGTAACACTAACTCGACGCTTATTGTATGCTATATGTGATTCTTTGTGTTCATATGCGAGATTCTGTTTGTTTGAAAATGGTGAAATCATGAATACACGGGTTATAGTCTTGATAACACCGTTTAGAGTTTTCCTAAGCGGCGGGACACGATCGTACATCGCAGAAGGTGAATAGTGCGGGATAACAAACATATCTGCGAGGGGCTGTGTATTGTTATTGCCTTACATACATTATTATGTATTTCCTACATCTCGTTATGGGCTTTTGTAGTGATTATTGTGAAAATGTCATGAATACCGCCATACATATATTGTTTACATAAGCATTTAGGTTAACGTTACCGAGGTCCGATGGGCATTGGACCTCGACCGAATGGATAGACGGGGAAAGGGTCATGAACGCAGGAGGCACCAGGGAATGGAGCCGTAGATAAACACCAGGAAATGGAGCCGTGAGAAGGCACCGATCAAAGGAAATGCGGGAAGAAAGTCAAGTAACCTACCTTATGGCATTGAATCTAATAAAGTTACTTCACATCATTTGGTGCTTAAACTAGAAGGGTCGTCATGTGGTTCGATCAATCGATCACCCTAAAGACGGTGAGACTCCCACTAGACCTACCCCGGCTGGCCAAATGGGATGATTTAAGCGAGTTAGGTTCTATGCCCCAAGTCTACTTAAGGCTTGGTTAAAGAGGTATATAGTTACATGTAAGAATTGTAATTATAAATTTTTGTATTCGTATCACATGAATAATTCCTTCGGGAGATTTTGTAATATATATATCGTATACGTCGCATCATCATATGTCCGAGTATTTCATATCGATTACTCGGTGTTATACCGTTGTTCAATTTTTTAGTACATGCTCTCCGTTTTCGCAAAACGCCGAATCGAAGACCTCAAAACTCGATAATTTTTATAAAACCACGTGTCACCGACACGATTTATGTTACGGAATTTGGGGTGTGACAATTTTGGTATCGAGCTAGTTTCACAAACTAGTCTCAAGAGCATTGTATGAACAACAAGGACAAGAGTCGATATAATACCTGGTTTTGTGATACAATAAAACAAATACCCTAAGGAAAGGTATGAGTTGTTGGAAAAAAAAAAAAAAAACTCTGAGACTTCTGATATGGAAAATTAGAGTCTACATGAAATTCCTGAAACGAAAGCAATAATTGAACTTAGTTGACGATACTACCTAAGTCTTCCTTAGACAAGTAACCTATTGTTTAGGTTTGTTTGTAAAACACGGTGACTTCTCGGTTAAAAGCCTTCCGGTATGAATGGTAACTTATACTTGGAAAATGTTTGAGTGTCATGTTGGAATCGAGTAGAAATTCGGAAAATTGTCTACTCAAAAATTTAAAAGTTCAATCGAATATAGGTTCTAAGAATAAGTCGAATAACCAGTTTAAATAGATAAAGATAAGTTTGGCGGGAAAGTTTGAAAATCCCTATGAATCTTAGAATAGAAACATTAGCAAGAAGACTAAGAATAAAAGACTATATGATTTCAAGTAAGAAGAGCAACAATCGGAACAACCCCATTACAAAGACGAATCATCTCTTGATGACGTTTGTAAATTTCTTCTTGCGTAATTTCTCTTGAGCTAGGATCTTGATGAGGTAATGCCTTTCTCGGTCAAAGAACTCGCCTCATAAGTTTTGAAAGCCTTCGTGAGGCCAATCTCTTAACCCTTCCTTGTGACATATTCTTTTTATCGTACCTATACTCAAATTTATTTGTTGACTCGTTTCCTCAAGGGTCAAATGGAAGAAATTACAAAAATCTTTCAGAGTCAATGCTTCTGCTCTGTGGTGTTGCTCAAGTCTTGCCCTATAAAATTCACCCGGTTTATATAAATCATCTTCAACCGCAGTTCTTTTCCTTTAGAAGATTTATCTTCCACGTTGATTGAACTACCAAAGAATTCATTATGAGACTCATCCATTCTAAACCAACACATAGAGCCTCATAATATGATGATAATGGATCTCGGCACTAAGACATACCCCGATGCATTTTGTTTTATGCAATATTGTGTCGAAAATATTTGATTTCCTCTCGTATTCTTCTTTATCGAGATCATACATTTGAAGGTTGGAAGAATCTTTTTGTACATTTTGGTGATGTACAAGTATGACATATCATGCCAATCCTTCCATGAACTTCAAGCCTCGATGATGAAGACCATTGGTATGAATAATTTCACGTAGAACATGGCAACAACCACATGAAAAAGGGTTAGTGATTTTAGCTAGAGTGGAAAAAAGGGTAGTGGTTTCTTCTAGATCGGGAGCGGGGTTTCTTGGAGAAGAAGGTTTAGTAGACTCCATAAGTTCGGCCATGTTACGACATCTTTTGACTGGTCGCCTTGATGGATCTACTTCAGATACTTCTTGGTTTGGAGTCGAACCTTGAACCCTTGGGGATGGATGAAGTACATTAGCTACTGGAAGAGAAGTAGGAACATGAAGCATTGAGGTAGAAGGAGGAACGTACACCTCTAGGGGATTGTAAGAAAGTAATGACGAATATGAAAGTGGTGCATTACTAGATAAGTCAGCTAATATGTTAGGCTGATTATCATAGAATATAGCTTCGAGAAACGAAGGTCTATTTGAATCAGAAACGGGAATGTAGTTGCTTGGACTCGCCATGTTTGAAGTAGTAAGAAGAAAGATTTGAACGAAGGAAAATGTAAGATAGTAACTGGTATTTTGAAAGGTTGAGAATGCATGAGAATGATACTGTATCATCCTCGTTTATAAGCGAGAGCTTGATCTTGTGAAAATTTTGAAATTTAGTAGCGCCAAATTCAAATTCAAATTGTCGAGTTCATAACCGTATGGATTTTTAATTAAGCAAAGAATCCGTAGTGTTGCTCCCTAATGCATCCTAGTAACTACTAGTTTTACACCGTTTGGACGTTTGTACGTCGTATGGTAATTGATTGATGGCCGTGTCTCCAGGAAATTTGAGTTGGAGAGTGTGCCACTGATTCGTGATGACATGTTGGTTAATGAGATCTTGATGGATCTCTGTAGTTAAGTGTATTCGGGTGAGAGTAATTTCGAAATGGATTACTTACTGGAATTGGCCACGCATCAACGTCTTGCCAAAAGATATTACATGTGGATCCTTCTATTTTAATTTTAGATGAGGGACACAGACGACAATATTAACATAGTTCAGTCCCTTATCAAAGTGAAAACTCCTCAAAAAGTTGTGTTGTTTAGAACGTTATATCAAAATCATGTCAAAGAGGTGTTTAACATTTTAAACATTGTGTATCCAAATTCTCTCTATTCACAGACATCTCACCAGGTGCATTAATAAGTAGAGTACATGTACCAAGTATGTAGCATTTCTGTGTATTGATCGAGAACACTTTACAGAAGGACCTTGACTTCAAAAGGAAAGTGACCATCATTCAAGATTTGCGTGAGATGACAAGTCAGGTACTTCATTACTACAAAGGAGATAGAACCTTAGTAGCCATGGGTTATAGTTTCAATGTGGGACCAATAACCGTAGAGATATTAGTGGTAAATAAATTCCCTAAGAAAGGGTGATTACCCGATAGAGAAAGTTAAGCTAAGGATTATGTCTGGAGGTAAATGGATAGTGACATCCACGAATAGAATGACCCTGGATAAGATGACAAACATAGAGACAGTAGATTACGAAACCACTAAAGGGTAGGAACCTGATAGAGATATGAGTTCTTGTTATAATGATTCGAGACGATCAACCGACGCTACTTGTGGAAAGTTTTGATTGGAGAAGGCTACCTACGGGGAGTTCGATCGAGGAGGTTTTACCTACAAAGGATGCCGACGGAGAAGCCGACCGATCGAAAAACGTGTGAAGCACCGAGTAAAGTGCCGTAGAGCAGAGCCACCGTGATGACGAGCCGTAAGGTGCAGCCGCCATGACAACGAACCATAAAGTAGAGCTACCAATGTATCGGTTCTCAAGGTAAGTACATTATAATGAGTCTCACATTTAATAGGTTCCCTAGAGAAAAAGGTTTACATAATCTAGTATACCACTAAGAGGTGCTCTAGTGTTGTATGACCTTCTAAGATTAGTTGCCTGGTTCCCTAGTAAAAATGAAATATTTTCAACGAGAGGATTTGACCACATTGATAAATTGTTAAAATTTTGTGAAATAAGTTATTTCCTCGAAGATACCAACATGTAGTGAATAATTTTTGAAATCATATTGTTAGTGAATGCGTTTTCGCAAAATTACTTTAGTAATGAGATAAAATGCTAAAGTATGAAGAGTTTAAGATTTGATAAACATAAAAAGTTTTTGAAGGTGATGACATGTTTGTCAATATCATTGTGTTAAATTAAGAAGCGAGTGTAGTTGGAAATTTTGATAAAGGGACGGGAACTACGTAAAGGTCTAGAACACTAAACAAATTAAGTCAAATAGAGATTGTCAAAGCAATAGTGCTTAAGTAAGTAATGATAGTCTCGAGAAACTTGTATGAAAAGACTCGAGATGAAATAGACGGGCGAGAGGCTCGAGGCAAGAATGACTAGTAAGTACGGGCGGTGTCCCCGAACCTTGATATCGAATGTACTTGGCAATATGTAAGATACTTATAAGTATGATAATTCTAAAAAGGCTAGAATCTTCAGTGCTGTAATAATAAATCAAGGCAGAAAGCCAACTATGTGTTAAGCCGAGGGCTGAATGAGTCAGGCAGTGAGGCCTGTATAACCGAGCACGGAGAAAATGGATCGATAAATCCTGTGATTTGATACTATACCTGAATACAGAGTGGAAGCCGGTTACGGACTCGAAAGATTTGGAGATAGTAATATAGATATGTAGTTTCGGATCTAGCGGGATAGTACCGCATATTCATATAAAATTTTCTCGTAACTTGCTTTACCATTGACAAAGTTCGCGAATAAAAATAAATAAATCATTGTGTGGACCAAAGACGTGAGACGAGCTTACATAGGCGAGAAGGAAGTTAGTCACGGCACCAAGAGTTGGTTATCCGGATCCAAGTAGATTGTATCTAGTACGAGTGGTACCAATAGGTATGGATTGGGATATGTCTTGCCGCAAACAGACAACGTGATGACTTACACCTCTCGTCCGTTGAAGCTTCTCAAGTTGAACTGTTCTACGCATGACTTAGAGTTAGTGATTATCGTATGTGTTCTGGGAACATGGAGGCATTCCAAATTTTCTTTATTGTGTTAGATCCGAATTTTCTTGTTAAAACAATCGAGATGTTAGAGAAAGTATGGATCAGATACTTACCAGTTAATTTACCCCCAAAACTTTAATGAATTTCACAGTATTTTCTATATTTCTCGGTTGAAGAGATATCACCTAGACCGTGATCATGAGATAGAATACGAAGTAATGAAATACAAAATTTCAATGTCATTATAGTCAAACTTAAACGAATTCTCATTTTCAAGAGAAGTAACTCAGGGATAAGAGTATCCCAGATATAAGTTTTGTTGATAGCGGGATTGTCTCCGAATAAGACAATTTGGGAAAAGACGATAGTAAATCTGTTTCGAAATTATAGACTAGAAGTCTCGTTGGGATAGAATAAATTTCGGGGACGAAATTTTATTTAACGGGGGAGAAATGTAATAGGATAATTATTTATAAATAATATTCCATAAATATCATATTTGAGTCATATTACCCATTTAAAATAGGTGAATATGTGGTCTCAATATTTCTTAATATTCTTATTTTATTTCTAACTGATTTATTCTTAGAAAATAGATAGTTGAAGATTTAATTCTCTAATTTTTTTAGGGATCATAAAATACCCTAAGACTATCATAATTAAGTAGAAACTTAATTATATCATTTTAGCTATTAAAATCATCAAAGGATGACAAAATCAATTAGAGAAAATTAGCAACAATTATTGGGCAATTAAAATTGCAATAATTGGAATTATTTTTATAATTTTCGTAATTAATTAATTAAATAATTAAAAAGGCATAATTAAGAAGAATTTGAGTTGAATTAATAATTAAAGGCTAACAAAGACCCAAGATTAATATTAAGGGAATTTCTAATAATCATAATTGACTTAAGAACCAATCATACTTTGACAAATAAGCCTAAAAACATCTAATACACAATATTAGGGATTTTTACCAAGATTAAATTAATTCCCCTATTTTTATGCAAAAGGGGCGAAATTCACCACTAAATTAGGCTAGGTAATAGCACAAATTATTAAATCCAAGAGCATCATAAATCTTAAACAATATATCTAGATATTAAACTAGAACAAGTCTTAACCACACAAATTAAGAAAGACTTTTAAGGTATTGTGATCAAGACATAAAGAAAGATAAAATGCAAATGAAATGAGAAACAAATTGAAGTTAAATGATAAAGAGGGGGCAGCTTTTTTGTGGATGAAAAGATGAAATTTAAACAAAATATCATGATATTTACTCTTAACATGTCATAATCCATAATAAGTGCATGAAGACTTTTGTGGCTAAATGACATAAGCTTGTGTAATAATTAGTAATTAGTGGTAAATTGATTAAAGATGAGATAAAAACCATTAGGATGAATTCAAGACATAAGTGAATGAGAATCCATAGAAAATAAATCATATCTTGAAATCCATTTAACTAAGTAACAAATATAAGTAGATATTATGAATAAGCAAAATTCAAGCTTGAACATAGTGGTTTCCAAAGTGATTTTGGTAAACTTTTGAAATTCATACTATTATGAAAATGAAGTTTAAAAATACCATAAATCAAGTCATAAAGTTGTGATTCCAAAAGTACAAGTGAATCCTTAAGAAAAACACCAACTTACACCTAACTAAATTAGGATTTGGGAATGGAAGAAAGATGAAGAAGGGAAGTCAGTTTTTGAAGATGAGAATGAGAGATAAAATTGGATTCAATTAGTGTTTGAAATCCACATATAGGTTTGATTTGAGTTAAGTTTGAAATCCACCAATTAGAACCATCTTGAGATTACTATAAATAGGGGCATTAGCCTTCACTAATTCTCACACCAAAATCAACCCCAAGAGGTGATTTTCTAAAGAGAGTAGAGAGAAGTGAGAGCTAGTGGGAAGCAAGAAGGAGGAAGTTCAAGGGTAAGTTCCTAGTTCTTAAGCTTTAGCTTTGAGTTTATAGCTTAAAATGTTGTTTTGATCTTTAATCTTCCAATATATTCTTGTTATCATGTTTTTATGGTTAAAAATGGCTTTATTTCGAAAAATTGATGAGGAAGAAGTTATAGCAAAAATTTTGGAAGATTATGGTCAAAGTAGAAGCTTCTGGCGAAATTTTGTCGGTTAGCGACTAGGAAGCAATTTCAAAAACGCTGGTATCTTATATTGAAGATGCTATGCCAAAATTCTTAGAAAATTCATGGTGAGAGTAGACATATAGAGCTTTCCAAATATACTTATAGCATGTCGTTTTGAGTTCTGTGCTAGGAGATACAAATGTTTAAAGTTAGGCTATATGGTCTGGAAAATTCTGGGCAGAGCATGAAGTTACGAAAACTGGGAACTGTTTATATAATCTGGGCAAAAGTAACCACTATTTTTCATTGAAATTATACATCCTAAGGATTCCGAGGAATTTTACGGATCCTCGTTTCGAGTTCCGTGGAATTAATTATAATTCTCCAAAGTTATGTGAAAAATCAGCCTATATGCTGAATAATAGCGTTTTGTACGAAATTAAATAGGATTAAGTTCAAAATAATTAATCCAAGGGTAAAATGGACATATATAGCCAAGATATCTCTAGAGATGATGTTTGTGAATTAATAGAGGCGATATTACCTTTATAGGATATCTGAGGATTCCAGAGTCGATTCGAAGGACGGACGTACTCCGTATATGTGAATAGTAGCGTATACGTGAATAGTAAATTACTATTCACATGGAAGGAAGGTACGTTCGCGTACCGTAACACTAACTCTGATGCTTATTGTATGCTATATGTGATTTCTTTGTGTTCATATGCCGAGATTCTCGTTTGTTTGAAAATGGTGAAATCATGAATACACGGGTTATAGTCTTGATAACACCGTTTAGAGTTTTTTCCTAGGCGAGGACACGATCGTACATCGTGGCACCGTGAATAGTGCAGTTGGGATAACAAACATGCTGCGAGGGGCGTGTATTGTTATTGCCTTACATACATTATTATGTATTTCCTACATCCGTTATGGGCTTTTGTAGTGATTATTGTGAAAATGTCATGAATACCGCCATACATATATTGTTTACATAAGCGTAGGGTTAACCGATTACCCGAGGTCCGTGGGCATTGGACCTCGACCGAATGGATAGACGGGAAAGGGTCATGAACCGAGGAGGCACCGGGGAATGGAGCCGTAGATAAACACCAGGAAATGGAGCCGTGAGAAGGCACCGATCAAAGGAAATGCGGGAAGAAAGTCACCGTAACCTACCTTATGGCATGAATCTAATAAAGTTACTTCACATCATTTGGTGCTTAAACTAGAAGGGTCGTCTATGTGGTTCGATCAATCGGTCACCCTAGCACGGTGAGACTCCCACTAGACCTACCCACTGGCCAAATGGGATGATTTAACCGAGTTAGGTTCTATGCCCCAAGTCTACTTAAGGCTTGGTTAAAGAGGGTATAGTTACATGTAAGAATTGTAATTATAAATTTTTGTATTCTTCGTATCACATGAATAATTCCTTCGGGAGATTTTGTAATATATATATCGATACGTCGCATCATCATATGTCCGAGTATTTCATATCGATTTACTCGGTGTTATACCCGTTGTTCAATTTTTTAGTACATGCTCTCCGTTTCTGCAAAACGCTGAACTGTAGCACCTCAAAACTCTGATAATTTTTATAAAACCACGTGTCACCGACACGATTTATGTTACGGAATTTGGGGTGTTACATCTTGGGTTGAAATATTATCTTTTTAAGCTTAACCTAGATTTAAGCAAACAGTATATACTTATTTACACAGAAGTTCACCTATTTCTTAAGCTCCAAAGTTAAGTGCCATTACAAGTTTAAAACCCAAGTCATCTGCTTCTTCTACCCTTTACTATTTTAGTACAACATATTGAAAGTCTAGAAGACCTTACACAATGACCAGAAACATCTATTTTCAGCCATATTGCCATGATATACTAAAGACACCTCTGAGACGGGTTCAGACAGAAATATATTGCGGAGCTTGAACACTTGTCAACTTGGACATGGCTTGCACATGAATGTTTTGAATGGTAAGAGCATATGCCATTCTTGTTTACAGAAAGTATTTTGGAAAATCACACTATCAGATGCTCACAACATGAAGCCTCCAGGGTTTTCTTTTCTTTGTTTATTTTTTCCCTTTTGATGAGAGGCCAATCGAATGGGAAGATTTTGGCTAAAACAAAAACAACAGGTTAAGATTTGGAAAAATCAATCATTTTGTACATGTAGTTTTGAGTCAGTTACTACTCAATCCCTAAACTTTAACTCAGTGCAACTCAATTCTTATAGTTAACTCAGTTAAAACTCAGCTCATGAACTTTGACTTAGTGCAATTCAATCCTTATAGTTCTAACTTTTTAAAATGTCCATCCTTACATTTTAAAAAACGAAGGGACTGTTTTAAATGACTAAACTATAGGTACTGAATTGCATTGAATTTTAACTGGGTCAAAACTATAGGGACTCTATTGCACTAAGTTAAAGCTTAGGGATTAAATTACAATTGAGGCAAAATAATGGGGACCAAATGATTAATTTTCCCTGAAGATTTATATATGAACCGGGCACACTCTAGTTAATATTTATTTTCACATTAAAATATTAGATAATTATATATATTAACTATCTAATATATGAACAGGGGACACTCTAGTTATTAGAAATTTTGTCACTAAACAAAAATATATTAGATATATTAGTGTTAGGTGGATGCTTGTCGATAAAGAAACTTTAGAATTCAAGGGAGCGCAAATGGTATTGGGATTCATTTCCCGTCCCTAGGTCCTGGGTACGATCCCCCCTCCCTTATCGCCTTGTTATCAAAAAAAAAAAAAAAGAGAGATTTGATTGTGTATAAAAATCAATTTACACATATAACCAAATCAAAAACCATTGTTTTCGTTTTAAAAAACATTTCTCACCGTACTTTTGTTCTCAAACCCCGGGCAATCCTTTAAATCATTCTATATATCCCAGCAATTGCAGGGAGTTAGTCTAGTTCTATTATGTTATGTAACTGGTTTATTTATTGTGTGTGTGTTTATTTTATTTTAAAATGATAAATTGTAATTTAAAAGTCTATATTTACGTTATTTGAAATTTTGAATCAACTTTATTTAAAGGCAAAAAATAATAATTTAAAATTAATTAAAAAAAAAAAGTCAAATGGTCTCCAGCTGACTGAACATCTTTGGTGTTTGGTACAATATTATGAATGTGTCAAAAAACTAATAATGTGATGCATCATAAAATAAATTATCTTCACGTGTTTGAAGAGAAGGCTTGTAGAAAGTCAAAGTTTAGAATATAGAATACAGTCGGTGGTAACTGTTGTGAAGTTAAATAAAAAAACAATGGATTGCATTATTATGGCAAATAAAGAAAAATAATAATTGCACTATTTATGACGTATCACAAAGAAATAACAGTTAATTAATTCCTAATTTAATACCTTGGGGGAAAAAATTAATTCTTAATTCAATAATGGGGGAAAAAGAAACAGAGGGGGAAGAAAAGTTCAACAAGCAACCTTTTGAAAGTTGAGACACAAGTAACTGTTGCAAATATGACTTTTACCAATTGTCCTAAACAAGAAAACTGTAAGAGACGCATCATGGAACTAGATCCCAAAAGCACAGGTTTGGTGTTTTAGATGAAGTAGAGAGAAAAATGGAGAATAAAGGATGCACCCTACTTATGTGGGACCCACTTTTTCCCTCGATCTTTCTCCACACTCGTAATTTGGATCCAGTTCAGGCGCACCATGGAATCCCAGCAAGCATAATTGAATAATTAAGAAATCGAAACCAATACAAAATTTTGGAAAATTTGCCCTGAGATTATGAAAAAGCAATCTACATATACATACGTGAAATCAAAGCATCTCCAATAATCTAAATCATGCATTACAAAAGGAAGTGATTCAAAAGTATGTATTATATACGGCACCATCTTATTTACCTACGGGATCTGTAGTAAGATTCATACCTGACCAATCATTTTGTGCTTGAGAAGCTTTTCTTTGCCAAGAATCTTGATGGCCACATTGTCTCCAGTCTCAGTGTTGCGCGCAAATTTGACTTTGGCGAAATTGCCTTCTCCCAAAGTCCTACCCAACTCGTACTTTCCCACTCGGACCGTGCTGTTGCTAAACCCCGAACGCGACGTCATCTTCTCGGACTCTTCTCACAATTCCGATTTCCAATTTCTTCTTCTCCCCCTATGAATCTCTCAATCTCTCTCTCTCTCTCTCTATCTACAGTCTACCAACTCTCAGACCAACTCTCAGAACCTTTTCTTCTTACATGGCTGCCATACCTGAGACTTTGCGATTCTCATTTCTCCTTCCTTTTCTTGAGGTACGCTAACAAATAACTTGACCTCTGAACTGGTAGGCACCCTATAATTGATGAATCGAAGCCCAGATTCAAAGATCTTTGTGCTTGAAGAACGAGGTTGGGGAGCCGTTGACCGTCCGATATGACGAATATACCATGATTTTAACACATGAATTCAAAATAATCGAATCAGTATATGAGAAATTTTGGCGCAAAGAGGAAAAGGAATCGGGGTTTGGTGGGAGAAGAAATCGGTATGGACTATGGAGGAAAATTGAATTAGGTCGGGAAAAGCAATTTTTGGACTTCTTTTGAATCTTTTCTCGAGCATGTTCCAGACTCGAAAGATTTTGACTGGATTATAGTTCTGAGAAAGAAATTAATCTAATCTAGGACATTACTATTGGCCAATTATTGCCATTTTATATTACTTTAATTAATGAATTAACTAAACTGAGACCGATCCGAGGAGGTTTTCAATTTCTTCACGCTAGTCGAGAATATACGGACAAAAATAATAGTATAAAAAATTAATCTCCTTCCTCGGCTACTTACTCAAGGTTTTTATTGTAGTAGTATATATCTGATATTGAGGTTGGTAACTTTCCCTTTCAATATAAATGTTTTTGGGAAAATTCATATAAGCGCCCTTTTGAATAAATAAAAAATGTTAAAAAAGGTTCAAACATAATTCACATGTCAGGGTTCTTGAGTAGGAGGGCATCAATGTCATTTCACTTTAGAATTGCATGTTAGAAAAAAAAAAACCCTAGGGCCTTTTTTGACATGTGAATTATGTTTGAGCCTTTTTTAACATTTTTTTGCTTAAAAGGGCTTTCATATGGATTTTCCCAATGTTCTTTTAGGACTTAAATTTGAGATCCAGAGATATAAAACACACTCCCTTTGGTCCTAATTATAAGATATAATTGATTTTTTTAGAAATATTAAGAAAGCTAATTAAATTACTTTAGAGTATTTTTAATTTTACTTTTTTCTTCAAACTAATTAGTTTAACTAATAAACTAATATATAATCTAAAGATACACAACAACATATGAAATGATTAAATAACTTATTTAAATTTTCTTAATCTCTCCAAAAAAGTCGGGTCTTATACTACCTCCGGTCCTAATTATAAGACCTAGTTGATTTTATTTTGGAGAGATTAAGGAAGCTAAATAAGTTACTTAATCATTTCATATCTTGTGTTTTCTTAGATTATATATTAGTTTATGGGTAAAGGATTTCTCCAATCACTAGAGATAAGTTATCTCCAATGACCTCTAAACTACGTCGTTTTGGATTAATGAAGGGTGTTTCCGTAATTTTGTTTACTTTTTTATCATATAATTTTTACCGAAACACCTTTCATTAAATCACCTAAAATTATAAATACACCTTTCATTAATTCAAAACAAAGTAGTTTTAGGGGTCACTGGAGATAAACTTATCTCTAAAGTGACTGGGGAAATACATTTCCCTTAGTTTATTGGCCAAATTATTTAGTTTGAAGGAAAGAGTAAGAATAAAAATACTCTAAGCTAATTTAATTAACTTTCTTAATCTCTTTAAAAAAGTCAATTAGATCTTATAATTAAGACTAAACAAAGTAATTAGGACCCGAGGTAGTATTACACTATTTAACCAACTCTATGTTGTTACTCGGTTAGGTTTTAACTAAGGGAAAATCCATCTTGTGGCCCTTTTTGGGAAAAAAAATCTCAAAAAGGGCCCCAAGATTCTGAAAATCCATTTTAAGAATCTCCGCTGACAACTAAATCAGCCAAATTGACAACAAAATCAATACCCGTTAACAATTAAATCAGCCGCACTAACAACAATATTTTAACAACTAAATCAATCACATTAACAACAATATTAGCCCCGGTTAACAACTATATCAGCCACATTGACAACTCACGGTCTCGAAAATGCGAGAAAGGCCCAAGGGCCCTTTTTGGGATTTTTAGAATCTTGGGGCACTTTTTGGATTTTTTTTTTCTCAAAAAGGGCCCCAAGATGGATTTTCCCTTTAACTAATTTGTTACGAGGAAAAACCAGGGAATAGTTTCTTTTCGCCAGCCATTATCTCCCCGCCATCCTTTTCTCTCCAGCAAGGTTGTTTAATGTGTACAAGTGACTTTTGGAACTGGCCTCATGTCCCCACAATCTGACCAAAATCTACTTTAATGTTTTCATAGTTTTTTTTCTCCCATCAGATGTTGAAGATATTATTTTAATGTTTTAATAGTTAATAATGATAAATTTATATTTATATTTTTCAATTTAATGATAGGGTAAAACATTTCATCGTTTTCTAACCTTTTCAATTTTTATGCTTCTTTAATAAATTTCCAGAGTTATTTACTTAAATAAATAAAATTAGATATAATGCTCCTCGAGTCCTTAATATACCGTAAGACATATTTAGGAATTTGATCTAGGTCTTAATATAAGATATAATTTTTAGATTTTTCGATTATTTCCTAATATACCTCTATTGATGCTTCCTCTACAATAATTACAAAATAAAGGGAAGGAGAGAATTAAGGAAGATGAGTAGGGTATTTTAGAAAATATATGTTATACTAACTAACTTAACCAACTTCCTTAATCTAATTAAGTCCGTAATTAGATTAAGAAAATTGGTTAAGTTAATTAGTATCCGGAAGACGATAAAAAAAACTATATAATTTTGAAGTTAGTTAGTATGCGGAATTAAGGAAAGTAAGTTAGTTAGAAAATATATGTTAAATTAGGTCTTTAATCTATACAAATGGGCAATTTGGTCAAAATCTCCCTCTCTCTCTCCCCCTCCCCTCCCCTCCCCTCCCCTCCCCTCCACTCGCTTAAACCAAACACACCCTTAAAATTCTATTAACTAGGAGACTGTGGGGACAATAGTTTATTAGTGTTTTAAGTTTGATTTGAACTTGTAATTGAACTTTAGACAATAGTTTCACACTTTATTTTATTAAATATATTATTTGAATTATAATTTTAAGAGATTTCTTATTTCATTTTAACATATTTGAAAATAAAATTTTAAAAATTGAAATTTATTACAAATACATGAAAGTCTGCGGGCCAACTTGAGTCCAAACGTCTAAGGGCGGGCTGTAGTAATAAGATGGTTTTATGATCTGTGGGCTTTTCAAGCCCAACCCTTTTAAATCACGACCCGTTAAGGGTCGACATTTAGGGTTGTACTAGCCTGTTTTGACAACTCTAGCAAACATTTTATAATCAAGTGAAAAAATATATAATTGTCATTATAATTTTTTAAATTGACCAAAGTGCGCGCTAGCCCACTATTAAATATAAAAAAACTACCACTATTAAATATTAAAAAGTAATTAATAATATAGAAATTTAAAAATATTCCCTCATTAAAAAGATTTTTTTAAAAAAATCAATTCCACCATTAAAAAATATTAACATATCCCATTACGAATTTCCCACCATTAAATATTAAAACTTACTATAAATCCAATGTATACGCGTTTCAAAATGAAAAAAATTATCATGAACCCAACTACCCAAGTACTCAACGTGTACATTATACTGGTTATTATATTATGTGCGTGTAGTTTTAATTAATGAAATTAATTAATTATTATATTTGGTGAAAATATATACTTTAATCCGTTATGTGTGTAGGCTTGGGCTATTTTGTCTCGTATTCTTATGTTCAATGTAATTTAACCAAATATTTTTATACATATGCATCATGTTTCTTTAATGGCAAAACAAACAAATCTATGTAATTGTTATGGGCTCATATATTGGGCCATCCGGCTATCCAGCCCAATAGGAGAGCCTACAGTAAAATCACCAATTTAACCAGATAACTGGCTCATCACTACTCCACCTTGTCTGTTATGCAGAGCCGTACAGGTAGTGGAGCATGTATTGGCAGAACGTGGGAGGCGCATAATGGCTAGTGGATAGACACATTTGCATGGGAGTGAAACCCTAGGTAATCGCTATAAATAGGAGATTACTCACCAGGTGCACTCTGATCTCTCTCGATTCAATAGTTTTATCATTCAGTCACATTGCACACACACCACTCCCTTTGGCGAAACGTCTCACCTGTGTTGCATTGTGATCTGAGCTATCTCGACGGTATCTTTCCCGTAGGAACCATCGAGCCAGTATCCTTTCTTCGACACTTAATCGTTGAAAGGTCCATTGATCCAACATTAATCATTCCTAGCTCATTGAAGCTAGACATCTGTATTCTATAACAGAACATTGGCGCCGACCGTGGGGACCGTAAACTTCGATTCCCAAGACCACAAAGCCACTGCTGATCATTGAGGATGGCCGCGAGCACTAGGAGCCGTAGTCATGCAACTCGGCAAGACCAACCGCTGGAAGAACCTCAACAACGCTCACAGCAGGAGCGCATAATCCAATACTCTGACTCGATAGCTCCAAACCGCGACCATGTAACTGCGGTAACCGAGGGCGAAACCGAAGCTGCAAGGAAAGATGGTGCGGGTACAAGTCGTGTGATGATTTCGACGTCGACCCACACCAGCGAGGAGAGAGAGTCCGATGAGGGACAGGAGGAGGAAATTATGGTCGAACATCACTGGGGTATTATCACCGAGGAAGAGCACCAGGAAATTTTGTCTCTAAAGGAGCGGATATGGGTGTTGGAGAATCCCACTCGGCTCTTGCCTCGAAATACAGAAAAGCCCATCCGGGATAGTGGAATAACAGCCGCTGAAATCAATGAGGCCACGCACCCCCTTCGTGAAAACGACCTGTCCCGGGCAAAATGGAAGCGTTCATTGGCCAACTCGGCCTTGAACAACCACGAACCAACTCCCCCATCATTCAACAAGACTAAGGCGGATGAAGCGGGGCATAGCGGGGATAGCCTCCTGCACCAGTTTTCAAAGGAAATCATGGCGGCTGCATACCCCAAAAAGTTGGATTCTCGAGAACTTCCAAAGTATAATGGGAGCTAGGACCCGCAGGTTCACCTCAATAACTTCAAGATGGAGATCGGGGTGAAGGGGATCGTAGGACACGTAATACCTCGGCTGTTTGCTGGAACACTCCAAGGAGCCGCTCAAACCTGGTTCCATTCTTTGCCGCTAAACTCTATACCCGACATGAAAACCATGGAGTATAAGTTTTTGCTCAATTTTGCTACAAGCGGAGCGACCAAAAACCGAGTTTCAATTTGGACAGGTCAAGTAATCATCTGATGAAAGCCTATAAAAGTACTTGGACCGGTTCAAGGACACTGCTCTCCAGGTCCCCAGCTTAAAAGAAGACGTACATCTACACTGCGTCATAGCCTGCCTAAATGCTACATCACGGTTAAAGAAATCAGTGATGAAGAATCGACCTCGAACTTTGACCGAATTCACAGATCGATCAAAGACGTACTTGGAACTCGAACAGATGGAAATAGAGAGGCAGAAGTCCACCCCCCAAGCCCAGGGAGCCATACACCGGTCGCAAACCGGAATCCCGAGGACGAGGTGGAGAGACGAGACCGAAGGGGGGAAGGCCAGAAGGAAGATTTGACAGATACACTCCCTTAAAAATGTCCCAGGCCCAGATCTGGAAAGAGGTGTCGGCGACCGAGATGAAAATGGTTGAGAGACCCCGGCTAGTCCGAAGGGAAGCCAGCTTGGACAAATCCCGATACTGCGAGTTCCACGATCAGCACGATCATACGACGGAAAGATGTTGGGACTTGAGGGACGCCATTGAAAAGTTCATCCGAGAAGGAAAGCTCCACCGATATGTCATTCAGACGCAGGGACGTCAGAATAACAAAAGGCAGGGGGGAAGAAGCAAGAGCCCACCTCACCTAGAGAAGAAGAGGCGTGAGCAGAAAAAGAAAGCCACGCACAACGACGACGAATTCCCAGACCCTAAATACGACTGTAATGTAATCAGTGGGGGTTTCGGAGGCGGGGGAGATTCGGTGAGCCAAAGGAAAAAATATTTGAGGGAGGTTCTCTCAATCAGAGACCGCCCGGAATTCAAGAAAGATATAGCAAAACCCGAACCCCCAGTCCTAAGTTTCTCTAGAGAAGAGTTAGAAGACGTACCACCAGGGCACCACGACGCATTGGTAATCACGGGAACTATGGTCAGTTGTTCCGTGAAGAAAATCTTGGTCGATAATGGAAGCGCGGTGGACATCATCCTATGGGACGCTTTCAAGCGAATGCGTTTGGACCCAGAAGATTTGAAACCATGTAGAACAACCCTGACCGGATTCAATGGCCGAGATACATGCCCTAAAGGGTACATCGAGCTAAAATTGACACTAGGGACGAAAGAAGCGTTCAAATCAGAGTGAGTCAGGTTCGTAGTGGCCGACTTCCCTTCCTCGTATAACATCATTATGGGACGTCCAACGATCCACAACCGGGATATCTTTGGTATCCACAAAACACCAACGATTGAAGTTGGTAAACAAGAAAAATCAAATCGTGACGGTCAAAGGCGACCGAAGGATTCTCGCGGTGTTACTATGATACGATCGGAATGAACAAGGCGACCGGCGGCCGGAAGGAGAGAATCAAGGCGTCCGTAGAGGAGGAAAATGAAAAGCCAGTTAACCTCGTCGAGTTAGACCTACGTGAGGCCGAGAAAATGAGAAGAACTGAGCCAGATGGGGAACTCGAGGATTTTGCCCTAGGGGCTAGCCCTAGACAGAATACCAAGATCAGTAGGAATCTACCCCCGATGATTCAAGCGAAGCTTGAAGCTTGCCTGAAGAGCAATGAAGACATCTTTGCCTGGCGGCCATCTGAGATTCCGGGGGTAGATCCCAGTGTCTGCTGCCATAAACTAGCGGTTTGCCCGAACTCAACCCCGGTGGCTCAGAGGAAGCGGAAGATTGGGGTAGACAGGAAAAAGGCGCTAGAGGAACACACCGATGAATTGCTGGAAGCCGGTTTCATACGCGAAGTGCAATACACCACCTGGCTGTCAAATGTCGTAATGGTAAAGAAGCCTAACGGCAAATGGCGGGTATGCGTCGACTATAAGAACCTGAACAAAGTCTGCCCCAAAGATTCTTTCCCCATGCCGAGCATAGACTAGCTGGTAGACAACTCATATGGATTCAGATTGCTATCCTTCATGGATGCATATTCGGGGTACAACCAAATCCCCATGCACAGAGATGATCAAGAAAAGACAGCGTTCATCACGGACAAGGCCAATTACTGCTACAATGTTATGCCCTTTGGGCTAAAAAATGAGGGAGCCACGTACCAAAGGATGATGAACCGAGTATTCGAAGATCAGCTAGGGAAAAACGTCGAGGTCTATATCAACGACATGATTGTTAAGTCTATCCGGGCAGAAGATCATATCCAGGATCTGCAGCAGACGTTTGATAAGCTTAGAGAACATTGGCTGCGCCTCAACCCAGCAGAGTGTGCCTTCGGGGTCCCGGCTGGGAAGTTCTTGGGATTTCTGCTTACCCATAGAGGGATTGAGGCCAACCCAGAAAAATGCCGAGCCGTCGTTGACATGCAGCCACCCAAAAATAAGAAGGAAGTGCAGCAACTGACAGGACGACTGGCAGCCTTAACCAGGTTTTTGCCAAGGTTAGCCGAGAATTCTCTCCCATTCTTCAAACTGTTAAAAAAGGAAACGTCAGGAGGATGGGATGTAAAATACCAAGAGGCTTTTGCAAAGATTAAGCAATGCTTGTCAACCCCGCCGGTCTTATCCCGTCCAAAGCCCGGGGTATGTTTGATTCTATATTTGGCTGTGGGGGAGGAGGTCGTAAGTGCTGCATTGATCAATGAGGAGAAAGAGGGCCAAACTCCGGTATACTTTGTGAGCCGAGCCCTACAGGGAGCCGAGTTGAGGTACCAGAAACTGGAAAAAATGGCCTTCGCCCTACTTATGGCTGCAAGACGACTACGCCCGTACTTTCAGAGTCACACAGTAATAGTGCGTACCAACCAACCAATCCGGCAAGTTTTGCATAAGTTTGGATCGGGCAGCCGAATGGCAAGTTGGGCTATTGAGCTTTCTGATTTTGACATAGTATATGAAGCATGACACACCATAAAGTCTCAAGCTCTAGCTGATTTTGTGATGGAACTGACCCCACAGAAACTCTACAGGAAGACGATGACCAGACATGGAGATTGTTCGTCGATGGATCTTTGAATAAAAGAGGCAGTGGGGCAGGGATTATCATTGAAAGCCCAGAAGGAGTCTCCTGGGAGCTTTCCCTCCGATTCGAGTTTCCAACCTCAAACAACCAGGCAGAGTATGAAGCACTCATCGCCGGGTTATTGCAAGCAAAGGAAAGTGGAGCCAAGAAAGTTCATGTATCCACTGATTCCCAACTGGTTGCATCTCATATAGAAGGCAAATACCAGGCTAAAGGCCCTTTAATGGTTAAATACCTGGGAAAGGTAAAACATCTAATGGTGGAGTTTGGTGACGTTACAGTGGTGCATATTCTGAGGGGAAAATGTCAGGGCCGACGTTCTGGCAAAATTGGCAAGTACAAAGAACCCCGGAAACCACCGCACAGTTGTCCAGCATAACTTACCGAAACCAAGCTGTGTCATGATAATCTCAGAGGCAAATGATTGTCGGAAGCCAATTGCTGATTACCTCGAACGGGGAATCCTCCCCGAAGACACCGAAAGGGCCAGGAAAATAGTGAGAACGTCGGCGTCATTCACCATGATAGACGACGAATTGTATAAGAAAGGTTTCCATTCTCCACTGATGAAATGTCTAAATCCGGCCAAGGCCGACTACGTGTTGTCTGAAATCCATGAGGGGATAAACGGATAGCACATGGGCGCCAGAGCGTTAGCGCGAAAGGCGGTGAGAGCTGGGTACTTTTGGCCTACTATGGCGGCTGATTCTAAGGAACATGTGCGCAAATGCAACAGTTGTCAGAAGCATGCCAAAATTATACACACCCACCCCTCTGAGTTGACAAGCATCTCGGCCCCATGGCCATTCTACAAATGAGGAATGGATCTGTTAGGCCCATTCAAGAGGGCACCAGGACAATTACGCTGGCTCATAGTAGCTGTGGACTACTTCACTAAGTGGATAGAGGCAGAGCTGTTAGCAACAATTACTTCAGCCCGAGTGCAACGGTTTTTCAATTGAAATGTTATATCCCGATTTGGAATTCCAGCCGAGATTGTAATGGACAATGGGACCCAGTTCACCGACAAGGGTTTCCAAGAGATGGTGGCCGCCCTCCACATTATACATCATTTCGCCTCGGTCGAACATCCACAATCCAATGGACAGGCCGAGGCAGCCAACAAGGTCATCCTGGACGGATTGAGGAAAAGGATGGAGGATGTTGAGTCAGATTGGGTTGAGCAGCTATACCCGGTCCTTTGGGGACACAGGACCACAATCCAATCAGCGACGCACGAAACCCCATTCAGGCTAACTTATGGATGTGAAGCCATGATACCGGTTGAAATCGGTGAGCCATCATGGCGGAGAACCAAGGCCCTACATAAAGAAGATGACAACAACTGATCAATCGCAGTAGAACTGGATCTTGTGGACGAGGTCAGGGTAAAGGCGCATTGCCGAGAGCTAGGGCCAAACAACTCCTCGCCAATCGATATAACCAGAAGGTGATACCCCGCGATTTTGTAAAAGGTGATCTCGTCCTTTGACGGGCTGATATAGGTAACAAGAATGCCAGTCAGGGTAAACTGGCGGCAAATTGGGAAGGTCCATATCGTATAACGGAAAATATGGGCAAGGGGGCCTACAAGCTGGAAACTTTAAAGAAGGCTGTAAAGCGAACATGGAACGCGGACAAGCTTAAGACCTATTATAGTTAATAAGCCTTCGGTGATGTTTTCTCTGATGTTTTCCTATGCAGATTTATGTAAGCCATGGTTGTAAAGCCAATCTTCTAATGAATTTCGGGTCTTGGAACCCGTTCTCAGAAACTCGTTCGAGTCATCTGTCAATAAATAAAATATGTAGGAGTCAGAGCTATTTCAACCCGGCTCCAGAGACCATGTTCCAATTAAAACATGTAGGAGTCAGAGGTATTCTAACCCGGTTCCAGAGACCATGTTCCACTTAAAACATGTAGGAGTCAAAGGTATTCTAACCCGGCTCCAGAGACCATGTTCCACTTAAAATATGTAGGAGTCAGAGGTATTCTAACCCGGCTCCAGAGACCATGTTCCAATTAAAACATTTAGGAGTCAGAGGTATTCTAACCCGGCTCCGGAGACCATGTTCCACTTAAAACATGTAGGAGTCAGAGGTATTCTAACCCGGCTCCAGAGACCATGTTCCACTTAAAACATGTAGGAGTCAGAGGTATTCTAACCCGGCTCCAGAGACCATGTTCCAATTAAAACATGTAGGAGTCAGAGGTATTCTAACCCGGCTCCGGAGACCATGTTCCACTTAAAACATGTAGGAGTAAGAGGTATTCAAACCCGGCTCCGGAGACCATGTTCCATTTAAAACATGTAGGAGTCAGAGGTATTCAAACCCGGCTCTAGAGACCATGTTCCAATTAAAACATGTAGGAGTCAGAGGTATTCAAACCCGGCTCCAGAGACCATGTTCCAATTAAAACATGTAGGAGTCAGAGGTATTCAAACCCGGCTCCAGAGACCATGTTCTAAAAGAGGTGAATGAACCCGCGTTTTGGAAAACTTGTGTGGATTCATGGTTGACGAACCAGTTTCCGTAAACACACTCGCGAAAGGATGGCATGAACTCTTGATTAAATATCCAGTTTTCAAAGACCACGCTTATACGAAAACATGTAGGAATCAGAGGTATTTTAACCTGATTCCCAAGACCATGTTCCAACCAAAACATGAAGGAATCAGAGGAATTTAAACCCGTTCCTATGAACATGTCGATATCAAAATGCAAAAGAATCCATGGACAAGAAACCAGTTTTCAATGACATGTTTAATGAGAAAGAACAGGGGATGTTTTCACCAGTTCAGAAGAAGTTACGTTAAGAACAAGCGTGAGCAAATTCACAATAAAGACTCCAGACCTTAGCTACGCTAAGTTTGTAAAATTGAGCACTAGTATTGATCAAAAATCATACACTGTCATATTTACAAATAAGCCGGGTTATAACCACGGCATCAAAAGGACGGCCTCAAAAACCAGAAATCATAAAACAACACATATGCCGAACATTAGCCACGAGCTCAGGAAGGTGGAGGCGGGGCTTGTTCGTCCTCCTCTTCATCTTCATCTACACCAGGAGGAATCAGCTGTCCCTTCTTGTTGACATATGACTCGTAATTTAGACCGGATAGGTTGAAGGCGAGGCCGGGATTAAGGGCGCGGATTTGCGCAACAGCGTTCTCAAACGAGAAAACCGATGCATCAGCATACTCGGTTAGCCCCACCTTGGCCTGACCAAGCTCAACCTCCTTGGTTGTAAGTTCATGAACCTTGGCTGCAAGCTCATCTTCCCTAGTCGCGAGCAAAGCTTTGTAATGATCAGCGTCTGACTGCGCCTTATCTACGGCCAGCTGACCGTTCGTATTAAGATCCTCCAAACGTCGGACATCCAGCTCTGCCCTCGCTAGCTTTTCCTCCGCCTTTTTAAGGTCGGACCTCGAGGCCTCCAGCTCTTCTTCCAGGGTTTTCTCCTTAGAGGTAAAGAGCCTGATTTCCTCTTCCTGTTTGGCCTTATCGGCCTGTGTAATACCGGATAATTATTTATCTGGAATATTATATTTCAATAGATAATACCTATTGAAAATAGGTGAACATGTGGTTTCAAATAATAAGTAATAATTATCTTATTTTCTAAGGTAATTTCTATTGAAATTAGGGTGAATAAAGAGCTAAAAATCCCTAAATGCAATTGTGGGCCATAAAATACCCGAAAATATTATGATAAATCCTAAGAGGCAATGAAATATTTATTAAAAATTGGAGAATATGTTGTCTCTAATTTAGGTAATTTTTGGGATTAATTTCCTTGGAAAATATTGAGGCAAGATTTAATATTATTTTGGGATCATAATTGACCCCATGATTTTTAATATTTTACATGGGATATAAAATACCAATGTAAGTAAAATAATTGTGAGATAATGATTTATCCTAATTAAGAAAATTATCAAAAATTAGTAAGTGGCTAATCGGTAATTAATGGGATAATTAAGGTATAAAGTAAATGAATTTAAAATAATTTAAATAATTATTTTTAATTGGAGAAATTCGAAATTATTAAATAAATAAAAAATAAAATATTAATAAAATATTTTATGCTTAGAAAAATAAATAAAAATAAATAAATATAAATATATGATATTTTTGTAAAATTGTATTATTATATAATATAGTGAATAGTAATGGAATAAATAGGAAACGGATCCTATCTAGAGAACTAGGAATAGGAATTCCAAAGTCAAGGTAAAATATTGATCAGTGAGTTTTTACCTTCAAGTGACCTCTTCCGGAAGTAAATTCCGAGAAGTAGGTAGCGCATTTTCCTAATAAGACGAAATAGGGAAAAATGCGGATGGTCATATTTTGGAATTTGAAGAAAATAATTATAACTCAACATCTAGAGATGAGTTTATAATTATCTGGACATATTTGGAATCGGTGAATTATTATCCAGAGATTGATGATTCCGAAAGCGATTTCCGACACCGGACGTGTTCGGACACGTTTTTCGAGAAAACTTCAACTGGACTGTTGGAACCCTGTAAGGGACTGAAATCTAAGTTAAATTAGATATTATTGATGAGGAAGAGAAGATCTTCAAAGTTATAAATTCAGAATTTTGAGATTTTCCGAGACTACGCGAAACGGAGACCGAACAGGGAAAATCTGTCGAACCGGCCATAAAGCAAGTTGACTCACCATTTTTGGACCAATTGTTTGCTGCCAAATCAGCCTTGAATGTCGACCAACATGCTGCATGGCTAGGAATTAAACACCATTATGCTTTATTTTACTTGGTTATAAGGTAAGAGAAAATTACAAGATTTGGAATATGGAAATTACCAAAGTGGCACAATTTTTGCCTATATAAAGGCATGAGCACCTTCTTCATTTTTCACACCAAAAATATGCCCCTTAGAGAGAAGTTAGAGAGAAGCTCTGGAGAAAGTCTCGAGCAAAAGTCTCGGGTAAGTTCTTCGGTCCTTGGTCTTTAGTTTCGGTAGTTCTTTCGGTAGATATAGTAGGAATGCTAGATTTATCTTTAATTTTTCAAGATAGTCTAGATATCATATTTAGGGGTAAATATGATACATATTTCAAAAATATGATGAGGGAAAAGATCTGTCAAAATTCTAGAGAGATAGAGCGAAAAACAATAAGCTCGCGAAATTCCGCCGATTAGGGGTTCGGGGCAAAATGGTAATTTGTACCTAAAATGCCCGTTATACTGCTAAGAGTTGTTAAATATTATCCTTATAGGATATCGGTTATAATCGAGCATTTGTTGTGCCTCCGTCGTCCATTGTTTCACCCATTTTGTCAAAAATCACCGTTTTCCGTAAAACGTACCGTAGTCGACAACGAAGGTACGTTCGCGTACTGTAACACTAACGCTGATGTTTATTGTATGCGTCTATGTGCTATGTGTATGGTATGTCTATGTGAAGTAGTCGATAGCTCGTGGTATGCTTATTATTGTTTGTTATTATGCTTGCTGGGTGTTGGGATACGTTGGCTAAGTGCGAATACCATTGCTAAGTGCGAATACCATTGCTAGGTGCGAATACCATTGCTAAGTGCGAATACCATTTCTAAGTGCGAATACCATTGCTAAGTGCGAATACCATTGTGAAGTGCGAACCGTATGCTAAGTGCGACATATCTGCCAGGGGGCTTATATGATGTTGGGGTATGCTTGTTAGTGTGCTCATATACTGTCTATGTGGTGTATATAAACATGAGGTTAACCGTTACACGAGGTTCAATGGGCATTGAACCTCGGCTCTTAATATAGCAACAGGTTTTGGAGGAACGAGGCGAGGAGAAAGGCAAGCAAAGACGCATAGGGACTCGGCCGAAGACTTTCCTCTTGCTATTTACTTTTGAAAACTTTCGGTCATTGTACCGCTTTTGTAATCAGCCAAACTTACGGCATTTTGAATATAAGTATCAGTTACTCAATTGCTCCGATGCTCTACTCTGATGAAAAAAAAACATACTGCTTTTGAAATTGCGATGTTATAGCCTGCAGAGAAATGAAGTTTTGTTGCAACTGGGCATGCATTGCCGCAAGGGCATTCAGGTTGGCAGAGGCTCTATCCCTGTCCTCGGCAATCTTCGCCACCTCAGAAGTTTGTTTCAGAGCGGCATTCTCCTTACTCAGCGCAACCAGCTGAGCGTACGCCAACCCATATTTTATCTTCAAGAGAGCATAAGGGCGAATCAGGGAGACAACTCGATAACCATCTACTTCCATCTGGGTTAACATCTTCTTGAAAGGCTCCGACAAACCAGATGCGTCATGAAGGTGAGAAGGAGGACGCATTACATCCAATACCTCCTTTACCAATCCCTGCTCCCATAAGACGCCCTCGGGAAGATTGTTCACGGTAAGATGGCCCAGTGCTGAGGTCGTAGCCAAGTTTGTTGGCACCGGGGAAGACCTGGAAGGGGCAGGCGCACCCTCAATGACCGGCGTCTCGGAGGGCTCCAAACTCGGATTGTCTGGCCCCGCCACAACTTCTTTGCCTTTGACCTTTTTGCGGGCGGCATTTTCTTCGGCGTCTGGCGAAGCTAGTCGTTTCTGAGGAACGCTTTCAAGAGCCGGACTCGATGGGGCATTGGCCGAGGTGACGGGAACTTCTTCTGCAGATCGAGAACGATTTTTGAATACATTTAAGTGCTTGGGCCTACCCATAGCTCGGCCTGCAAAAGAATAAGGGTATCAGACCAATGAAAGGGAAACAAAAAGCAAATAAACCAAATATCAATGATGCCATACTCGCGGTAGGTTTCCGCCTAACTAAAGGTGTCGTAATAAACTCGGCCGGATCCAGGGGATCCCGCAAAGAACCCACATATTCCACAAGTCTCAAAAGGGTCCTCTCCTCATCATCCGAAAAGCTTCTAGCTTGCGGAATATAATCCTCGGGCCTCAATGTGTGATGATGCGTTGACCAGTAAAGGGGAAACCTTTCCTCGGTTTACCCAACGTCGGTCCTCCGCACAAACCAGGGAGCCCAGCCAGGAAGAGCCTCAACCTTGATGAAGGCGGTTTTGAAATTTTTCCACGACTCACGGAAAGGCCGGAAGAGTTTCCGGTCACGGATGCTTGGAGAGTTGTCCACCCAAACCATTTCGTGGAAGCGGTAGTTTGGATGCCGGTCTCCAAGGGAGAGAAGAAAGACATGAAGGTCGGCACGCTACAAACAAAATCCTTATCCCTGCACAAACTCTCGAAGGCGACGACGAACACCCAGCCATTGGGATGAAGTTGGGAGGGGGCGAGGTGCAAATGATTTAGTAGCTCGACCTGAAAGTCGGTAAAGGGAAGCCTCACCCCCAGAAGAGTGATAATATCCCGATAAATAAAAAAGAAGTGAGCATCCTTCTTTTTTTCGCGTCCGGAGTCCACTGATTCGTGCTTTGCTGGCAGTCGTAGGGTATACCCTATCCCGTCCCCGATCCCGAGTTGGAGAAGGTCACTCTGGACCAGGGAATTCTTTATCTCAGTGACTTTGCTGCTCACAGCGGGGGTTAGCTCAGGAGAAATTTGGGAAGGGGCAGAAGTGCTCGATTCTTCGTTCGAAGATTGACTAGGTTGATGTGGTGAAGCCATGAACACCTAGATATAAAAAGTGAAATAAAATCAGAGAGGAACATATACCTGGGATAGAAATACCATTCTAAAGACAGGATAAAGACGGCTGATCAACGCGGTCAGCGCTTGGTAAATCCGGGGTATTTAAAGGAACGAGATTACACCGACATTTGTCGTGCAATATGTCGGCATCTCGATCCTGCCCTACCCGGGCTAATTCAATACTCCTGCGACAACACTCGTCGCAGGATGTGGGACCCGGAATTAACGGTCTGGGATTGGAATGCGTTTTCCCAAGTAAGAGATTTGGAACTGCGATGGGAGAGGATGGAGGAACAGTCGATAAATCATTAGGGATCAACGTTTCGGCTCCGTCGAATGATGATCCCCAGAACGATACCTTCTCGGGTCTGGGAGGACTTCTGGGTTTTCTGGAAGGTTTTGGTAGAGGAGGATCACTGTCAGGACCTAGAGGAAGGTTTTTGGACAAGGAACTTCTGGTTTTATAGACATACAGAAAGGCACGAGCCATTCTGAATACCTAGAAAAGTAGAAAGAAACTGAGAACCCGCCCGGCAAAACCCAGAAACTCTCACTAAACCCAGAAAAAAGCAGAATCCTAAAAATACATCCGAAGAAGAACAAAAGCATACTAAAAGTTGCAAATAAGTACGAAATGTGATCATAAACTACAGATAAGAGGGCGAACAACATTACCTGTCGTGAGACGAAAGGCACGATGATTGTAGAAGCAAAGGCAAAAACTTGAGTGCAAACCAAATTCCTCTGAAGCAGCGGAAATAGTCGAAGGTATGAATCAAGGCTGACAATCCTTGCCCAAGGGTTTATATACATTGGGAATTTGAAAAGTCAGGGGTCGTAACAGAAAATACTTTCCATTGATAAGTGAATAGTTTACATAACATTCATACAGGAAAGTAAACAAAAATTTGCACTGATAATAAAAAAGACACAAAGTCTTGGAACAAGAGGCTTATCGCCATGTGCAGAAGATGGGGATGAAGGACTCTCCGCACCAGACAAAGTCCCTGAAGCGCATCGACGAAGACCCTTGTAGGATGTTTGGATACGGTGGACCTATTGGCCCACCGTTGGCATATAGAACCCTAACCATGGCATACCCATGGCATGACGGCTCCAAGTCCAGGCCAACCCACACAAGAATCTCCGCGTGTGTCCAACGAAGCATGTCTGAGATCCCAGTGGAAATATTTCACCAGGCAGGTGAAGATTGGCAAATACTCCTGGAACTCTAGACGCCCGTTGGAGGTTATGGATGAAGATTGGCAAATACTCCCGAAATTTGCTGCTGATAAAGACCGCAGCGGGTATAAGGATTGATGTTCGCTTCTTCTTCTTTACTTTTCGCCCACTCATCAAAAGAACCGTTTGAGGGCTAGAACCTGACCCCCCGCATCAGCGATTCTGCTTGTCCAGAATGGAACTTCATCATGTGGAATGGAGCAAAAAGGATGAATATGCATAGGCTTATATAGAGAGGCCCATCCAAACGGCATAACTATTTAATGCCTTATTCATCCTAATCTCCATGAAAAATGCAACCGTCAGAGACAATCAATACCATCTTTATTGAAAAGCGCAAGCGCCGGCATCAATAAATGTTCCAAAACGCAAAAGTGTAATAATGGCCATATCGGGAACAGGCGCCACATTTAATGTGCACGATGTTCAAAAAGGATTGCTACCAAAAAGGCAGTGAGTCTGTATCCCTAAGAGGATCAAATCACGCCTGAGTAACGCCTGAATAACGCCATCTGATATTTACAAACCCTTTATGACAACCGATATTGGGGGCAACACGTGGGAGAAGCTCACGATCCGACTACGACCGAGTCATAAAGGCATCGAGGACAATCTCGGTTATCATAAAAACCGCGAAGACAGTTACGAAATGCCAACCCACCAAGAAAAGGCAGCCTGTGACTCAGGGGATAGGTGATGGGACGGCGGCATGTAAATCCCTGATGGCCGGGTCCACAAGAAAAGTTCGGTCGTGACCGAGGCCATAACAACGGTCGCAACCAAAGACCACTTATCGGCACATATGCCGATCACGATAAAATCGAACTTATTTACCCTAAAAAAAAATAGCCCGTCATCCATGACAGAGGGCGATGAAACAGGGCGAGCAGGAAGGAAATCCCAAAGGATCCGCACAATGCTCAAACTCGGATAAGTGACGACCGGGTTAATTGGTACTCTAATCTCGGCACGTCAGATACCTGCCATACCGAGCTTGGGGGCAACTGTTATGGGCTCATATATTGGGCCATCCGGCTACCCGGCCCAATAGGAGAGCCTACAGTAAAATCACCCATTTAACCAGATAACTGGCTCATCACTACTCCACCTTGTCCGTTATGCAGAGCTGTACAGGTAGTGGAGCAGGTATTGGCAGAACGTGGGAGGCGCATAATGGCTGGTGGATAGACACATTTGCATGGGAGTGAAACCCTAGGTAATCCCTATAAATGGAGATTACTCACCAGGTGCACTCTGATCTCTCTCGATTCAATAGTTTTATCATTCAGTCACACTACGCACACACCACTCCCTTTGGCGAAACGCCTCACCTGTGTTGCATTGTGATCTGAGCTATCTCGACGGTATCTTTCCCGTAGGAACCATCGAGCCAGTATCCTTTCTTCGACACTTAATCGTTGAAAGGTCTATTGATCCAACATTAATCATTCCTAGCTCATTGAAGCTAGACATCTGTGTTCTATAACAGAACAATAATCAGTACTATATTACAATCCATTATATTCTTTCTGATACTGTAAACCAAACAAGCCATAGAAGTACCTAAATTCAAGTACCAGTACCTTTTTATATATATGAAATTATAGAGTATCATTATTTTTTATGTATAAAAAGATATCAAGTCTTTATCACCAATAAAATTTTTAAGAAAAAAGAATATTGATTATTATTGAAAAATACTTTAAGAGACAAGTAGTTTGCATACACTCTCACTCTATTAGAAGTTCATTATAAGATTTTTTTTAAAAAAAAAGATAATAATTACGTAAAGTTTCTTACTTCTAATATGTCAAACTCAAATTCTTCAATCATACATGGATTGATATGTGTCCTTTCTTTTTCATATAGGTGTATAGTTAAATGATAACATTTGAAAAATAGGACCAATGTTATTAAACCCAGACCAGCTACTAAACCGGTCAGGGTAGTTGGTCAATGGTTAGTCAATCAAAGCATAGTCAAATTGAAGCTAACCCAATGCCAGACTAGTGAGGAAGTGAACTTGAACAATGCCAAAATAGAGTCGTTGCTAATTGCAATACTTAAGTTCTCAAATGTAACATCCCAAATTTTAATATTGAGGTTTCAAGTTAAATAAGATTTAACTATTAACGAGGTTAAGGTATCAAAAGGTAGAATTTGAATGTTTGGAACTTTGAAAGACAATGATTAGAAATTATATATCTAGGCTTTTCAAATAGTTTTGGAATTTGAGAATTTTTTAGGATCAAATAATAATATTTTTGAGTAATTTTTTTCCATTAGAAAGTAGACATCTTAAACTTTCTATTGAGTCTTAATCTGTAATTTTGGAAAATATGTAGAATTAGATATAAATTTTTGAAGTTATGAAATTTTGAATAAACTCGAACCGATCAAACTAGTTGGATCGGATTGGTTAGGTGACTGATTAGCTAGTTTTCTGATCAAACCAACCGTTTGGGTCCATGTTTAATAACTATAAATAGGACACATGACCATATGTGATTGGAGAATTTGACATAATGGATATAAAAAACTTGAAGTAAGTATTTTCTATGAAAAATTAACTTAAATTTAAGTAGTAAGTTATTTTTGGATATTAGGTATTATTGAAAAAGAAATAGACGTTGAATGCACCAAAAAATAGTTTGAGGTATTAAATGCTATATCAAAAATATTTTTTTTCAGTTTTAAATATAAGACATAATTGAATTTTTTTTAGACAGATTAAGGAAGCTCAATAAATTACTTAATCATATAATGTGTTATGTATCCTTAGATTATATATTAATTTATAAGTCTTTTGGGTTGAATATCGTTTACAAGTTAATCAAAATAGTTTGGAGAAAAATGATAAATATAAATACTTTTAAAATAATTTAATTAAGTTCTTTAATCTCTTTAAAAAAAATTATTTTTTTTCTTATATTTAGAACTAGCGGGCTATTTCATAGTCATGGAGACTTAACCCCGTATTTAGATGTTGAGTCCCTTTTTTTAACCCACTATCACCTTGGCCTTGAAATTTGTCGCTGGGTCTTTTTCGGTTTTTTTCCAATTTAGAAATAGTTTTTATTTGTTTCATTGACTTTCAAACTCTAGCGTTGTCCGATTTCTGTTGAGTCCCAATTCATTTTCCACGATGTGCGCTTTCTTTGGTAGGAGGGAGGTCGGACCATAATAGGCTGTTTGAGTTATTGGTGAGAAAATTGACTTATTTTTTATTCAATTTTTATAGAAATAAGATAAGAAAAAAAGTTAGATTGCAAATGTGATTTATATTTGAATTAACGAAGTCGAAGCGACTTTTTTTTCCAAATAGAAACATATTTAGGTTAGCGGTTGAAAAGTCATTTTTGAGATGAAAAATGACTAAAAAATGTATGAATTTATTAAATACTACATATATTAATATTAGTTGTATATATTATGATAATCGAAGATAAAAATTTATATTTATATTAAAATTAAAATAGGAAAAATAAAGAATTTACATGGAAGGATTTAAATTTTGGAGGTATAATCCCAAATTATGTTTTAGAAGAAAGAGAGAATAAATATATATAAATATAAAAATCGTTAAAAAGGAAACAAAAGGAAAAGAAAAAAAAAGAATTAAAGTAAAAAAAAAAAAAGTATTGGAGCTTTTGTCAATTGAGGGAAATTGGGAAAAAAAGAGCTAAAAGTTTTTTTGGGTTACCCATCCAAGTATTCAAAGCTTTGCCTTGACTAATCCAGATCCGACCCGCGTTGCACACCTGGCTCTAGTGGGAGAGTCTCTCAACGGCATTTTTTTTTGCATTCAAGGAAGAGGATTTATCACAATAAAGTCCCTTAAAATCATGAAATTACACAGAAGCCCCTAGGGACTTTTTTGATATTATTTGTGAACATAAAATTACTTTGTTGCCCAAAGGAGAAAACACATAAAGCAATCGATCGAGAAGGAAAATTACTTTACTCACACTCTCAGTGATCTCGATCTCCACCGCGTTCGACAGAGAGGCTTGCGACAGCGTTTGACCGCCAAGGAAATTTGTGTCTTTGCTCTGCTGCTCCCCTAGTAAGTATCCTGGATCTACCTCTACCCCATTTTCATTTCGTTGGTGCGGCTGGTTGATAATGCGTGTTAGGTTTCGATTTGGGTCAGCCTTGAATGCGTGAATGGAATTTGATTTGGGTCAGCCTTTAATGAAATTTGCATTAGGTTTCTCTTAGGAGCATTTCCCCATTATGGGGTTTTCCTTGTTGCTGTGATGAACCGTGAATCGTGCTTCAGGTTTGGGATTGTTGAGGAGAGACAAGGATTTATATAAAGGAGTGGCAGACATCAAGAAGGAAATGAGATACATTATTTAATTGAATTTCAATTAGCTTATGGGCAATTTGAAATTTATAGATTCTAGCTGAGGGAGTTTGCAATTGCGTTAAGTAAGTCTCAGAAAAATGTTGGATAATCCCTTCGTTCGTTGTGTTACTCTTTTGGATATGTAATGATTTTCGCTTGCTCAAGAATGTTTTTCTACTGAGATTTTCTTGGTGGTTTAATGCCAGTAAAATTCTTTGGTTTTTAAAATAATTTCTTAATGACTGCCTTCCCATGATTAGAAGTATAGGATTTAATCCATTTGGATTTCAATGCTCATTTTATTTACTACTTGCAATGCAAGTCTCATTGATGACCTCACTGGTTTTGTTTTGTTAGGTTTCTTGATAATCTTTGTAATAGACTCAAATACGCATTGAAACAATCATATTTTCCAGCATTATCTTTGAAGTATGCCTTGTTTTATGTTGGAGATAAATCAACTTTCATTCTAAATAGAGTGCTGACAAGTTTGACATCCACTATTCTGTACCAAGTGGGTTTTGATATTTTACGCCTAATCCACCATCTTGAATTATTTAGCAATCGAATTGTTTGAATGATGCAACTCTTAAGCTTCTGACCCTACTTGCTGATGAAATGATAGTGTGAATTTTCGTACCAAGTGTTGTTACTAACATATATATTCCAAAAGGAGAGAATAGCTTTTTGCTGAAGTTATATATGCTGAAGATACCCGTTAAAATTATGAAGTTTTCTTAAACTCCTATAAGTTTTATTCTTGTGTTATTATGAAATGATAGTGTGAGTTGTAGTTTTCTTAAAATCCTATAAGTTTTATTTTTGTGTTATTATGAAGAACAAGGAGAAAATTACTCTTGATATTTGCATCCTTGTCATTGGCAGTCAACAAAAATTTGTAGTTCTTTAGGTTGTTCACACAAATGAATTCTGGTTTCTTGTGGACATTGCTGCTTATGTGTATTAATATTAAGTTTAAATAAAATCATAATGATGAAACATTGCAAACAAGTCTTTGGCAGAGCTTAATATTTGTTGTTGATTAAAAGCAATATATGTATGTTAATCCTCTAGTGAAAGTAACAATTACAATCAGGCTTTTTACTGTACAGATACCACAAAACATTATAAGTTCCAACTGTTGGAAATTATGCCCTAGGGGCAAGTCATTGTACTTTAAACGTTAATGTCTTTTAAAGCATTCTCAATTTAGTTATCATTTCATTTGCATGTTTATAGTGATAACTGTATCCTTGGATATATCTTATATATTATCCTAAATGTCCTTGGTCGGTCATCTACGCGGGAGTGAAGGTGAAATAAGACCAATATGACTTTGATGAGGTATGGAGATACGAATCAAAGTCATGGGCACTTGTAAGAGTATAAGGTGCTGGACCGACCCACTATAAGAAAGCTGCATGGATTAAATCATAAGCTTTTCTCATGTATAACCGCGTTACCACGCCTTTTGACTTGAGATCATCATGGATCCCTACATAAGGGTCGCTGATCTTTGACCCAGTCAAAAGTCACCTTTGACCGGATGATGATAAAGGCTTGGATCGGGATCAGTGGTTTTCATGCAGAGGAATGTGAATGGTCAAGATGAAATTTGTCCCTCACATTTGTAGAGAGATAATACTGGGCCTCTCGATGAGTGAGTCTGAGAAATGTATGGCCATACTATGATGGAAAGGAGTTTCCATTTCAATTATTAGACTACTCAAGAATCAAGAAAGTAATGGTCAAGAATAAGAAGTTGACATTATCCATGCCTCATCCTTGACCATATTATCGCGTGACAAAAGGGACGTGACATGGTTGTACGATAGGTTGTATCGTATCATTGATCCCCATATGAATTGGGTAGTCGCAATGTCTTGCTAGAGGCCGCTTGCGACTTGTGGGCTGGTACAGTATTGGCCCGCTTCCAATCTCATGTGGGCCTACAGGGTCGCACACAAGAATAGCCCAATACGAGCAAAAGTGTCCAGATTCATTGAATTTTAGATATGTCCAAGATTTAATGAATACTGTATTTAATCTAGGATATATATATATATATATATATATATTATTAAATTCAAAATTTATAATGATATTATTTATAGATAATAATAATATTATATATAGTATTTAATTTATTTGATAAATTAAATAACTATAATAAATTGAGATATTGTATCTCGATTTAATTTTTGAATAAAGATATAGCATCTCGATTTAATTAAATTGAGATATAGTATCTCATATTTAATTAAATAAAAGATATCATATCTCGATTTAATTTATAGAGATAAATTAAATCTATAGGCTTCTAATTGATTAAATAAATATATTAGATTAGATCTATTTGATAGATTTAATTAATATATTATTTTAGTTCAAATTTGAATTTCAAGATTAATTGGATTTATTTTGAAGATTTTAATACGGCTTATTAGGGTTTTAGAAACTATATAATAGAGATTTGATCTAGTCGTATTAAGAAAACAGATGAATTAGAAAAGCCGTGAGAAACCCTAGAGAGAAAAGAGAGAGACGTGAAAGTTGGGGGTTCAAGATTCTTGCACTCATCTCTGTAATACGAGTTTCTATTCCATTTTCTATATTTGCTTGTGTAAGTTGGGGGTTCTATCAGTTTCATGCATACAAGCAATAGGACTGCTTCTGGAAGTGGAATTTCATAAGGTAATTTTCCATTCAAACATTAAAAGGAATGCTAACAGTGTTAGTTCTCTATGTGTTTTGATGATAACTGACAATTGTAAACTCAAGATAAAGTTTGTCTTTGGTAAGTTAAAAAACTTACTGTCAAAGACAAACTCGAGTCTTGGAAGTAAAACTCGAGTTTGTACTTGACATAGAGTAGCTCAATTTTAATGAATTAAGAAAACTTCAGTTTGTATAGGCAAACTCGAGTTTGTATCATACAGAGAGCACTCCAAGTTTTTCACATTAAGACAAACTCAAGTTTGAACCATACAGAGACTCTTCAATATTTTCTAAAGTAAAGAAAACTCTAGTTTGCGAGAGTAAACTCGAGTTTTAGACATACAGAGAGCTCCCAAAGTTTTGAACTTAAGCAAACTCCAGTTTTGATATGGAAACTCTAGTTTGCGTCAAATGAAGAGTTTTGTCAAGTTTTGTGAACTTGACCAAACTTGAGTTAATGTTTTCAAAACTCAAGTTTGGGCTTGGCCAAAAGTCTTAATGCTTTTTGTAATACCCGGATTTTAGCAAATCTGGAATTTCTGAGATAAAGGAAAATTAATGAATATTTTAATGAAGTAAATTCATGAGATAAAACTGTTATATAAAATTGTTATAATTATAGAGTAAATTGTCAAAAAAGTTACGGGAAAATCGATGAACAGAATGACTAAAAATGATATAATGGTGATAAAAAAGTCTAAAAATATTATGATAAATGCGAAAGATCATGAAAAATTACGAGAAAAATATGGAAGTGTTATCCCTAATTATGAGAATTTAATAAATTATTTCAGAGGAAATAACATGAAGAAAAGTTTAAAAAGCATTTTAACCATAAAGTAACTCCGATGGGGTAAACATTTTTAATATTTTACATAGGATATAAAATGAAAATATCAAGTATAGAAGTTTGTAAGATAACAATATACTGTAAATTAGTAAAGATAAATATATGAAGAAACCTGATCCTAAAAAGATCACTAAACGAAGAAATTAGGTCGATTAAGCCCTAACGAAGGCGAGGGTAAAACGAGAATTTTTGGTAAAAAATATTATATTTTTTAAAAATGGAAAAAATTATGAAAAAATAATTAAAACTGAATTTTAAAAAGAAGGGCCCGAAATTATTGGTATTTTTAATTAAAAAGAATTGTTTAAATAATTAAAATGATAATTAGAATAAAATAATGATATAATGCGGTGAGTCAGCTTATAGGCAGATCGAGGGAAAAGTTAGAAATAAATTCTACAGGTAAACCAGAGGTAAAAGTCTTTTTAGACTGATCAAATTAAGAACAAGTAAATTTTTACACGGGGAAAGAATTTACCAGACGTTGATTCCTCAACCGAAAACCCTAATTCCTAATAAGACAAAAAGTTGATCAGATAGAGTAGAGTAAGATAGACAAAGTGAGAACCTATAGAAACAATTGTGTGTTTTCAAACACGGGATTAAGTTAGGCAACAACTGGACGTTTTACGATTTAGCGAATTGTTGTCCAGAAGTTGGTTTTATCGGAAACGATTTCCGTAACCGGACGCGTTTGTCCGAATATCTTCCAACGCACCGGAGAATACCTGGATATGATCAAAAAGAGGATCAAAATAGATAATATGAAAGAGGATGAAAAGATCTTCAAAGTTACATGCCCGGATTTTTGAGTTTCTACAAAATCGCGCGAAACGGACACCGATCGGGTAGCTTTATCGGGCCGGAGGCCATAAAGCAAGAGTCATCATTGGATGACAACTCATTCTTTGACTTTTTGGGCTCTTAGATGTCGACCAAGACCTTGAATGGTCAAGATTCCATCTTACAAAACTCTAGATCTAACGGTTCAAAAATAAAGCAGAAAATTCTCGATACGTCCTGAATTTCTTCTATAAATAGCACCCTCCTCTTCTTCATTTTTCACACCATTCTTCTCTATTCCTTGGCCGAAACTTAGAGAGAGAAGCTCTGCAAAAATTTTGCCTAGCTCCGAGTAAGTTCTTCTGTCCTTAGCTTTTAGTTTCCGTAGTTCTTTCGGTAGTTATAGTAGAACTGTTGTTTTGATCTAGGAAGTTTTGAATATATTCCTATACTTGTTTTTAAGCCTCATTGCATTGAAAGATGCCTGACGAGGTAAAAACATAGTGGGGATAATTTTGAAATGGAATAAGGTCAAAGTAACGAAGTTCTGGCGAAATTCCGCCAAATAGGGGTAATAGGGGCAAAATGGTCTTTTTCACCTAAAATGCCTGTTATGCTGCCAAATATTCATAAGTGTGTTATTATTCTGATTAGAATACTTCGACGTCGAACATTTGTCGAAATTTCATCGTTCCGTTTGTTTGCCATTTCTTGAGCCGTCATTTGTTTATTTGTTTTACGTACGGCCGTCAAAAAGTACCGTTTTAGCCGGAAGAGCCGGATATCTGCAACTAAGGTACGGACGCGTACAGTAACCCTAACTCTATGCTGCTCATATACTTTTGTGTTATAGATACGTTCATAGGCGAGGTTGTTGAGAATCGTCGAGATACTTACTGACTTTACCCACGGATTATAGTATTGGTAATGCCGTTTGAGTTATTCCTAGCGAGGACACGTGGTGGCGTGGCCTTTGGATATGTGCAGAACTAGTCGAGAGAGAGACTTTACATACCGCTTTGTGCTTATGTTCGTCCATGTTATTGATCATACATCTCTTTGTTTGCTTTTGTGATGATATCTTTGTATTGAAATGAATATCTCATTGTGTACGTATCTTTGTTTTATTTGAGCGTAAGGTTAACCGTTACACGAGATCCATATGTGGAATGGATCTCATTTGTATCATCGTGGCGGAGGACCGATGTTTGGCGATCGAGGCTAGCAGCTGGAGTATGCCAAGACGTGTCTACATTATCTATCGTTTTCTTTAGTTTCTTTAACTTTTAAGAATTCTGGATGACTGTAATCCAATACAATTACACTATGTCCATATTTTGAATGTAATGTAAATTACTTACTCGCTCCAATGCTCTACTCTGACTACTCTGCTTGAAATATTTGGAAACGTTTTAAAAAAAAAAATTCCGCCGTTTTCAAATGGGATGTTACACTTTTCATCCTGAGCAAACTCCAGTTTGTTATGACAAACTCCATTTTGCATTTGGCCAAGGATTTTCTAAGTTTTCCAAAGTCTTGAGAAAACTCGACTTTGTGTTTATAAACTCGAGTGTGGATCTAACAGAAAGCTTTCATGTTTTACCCACTTTGAGAAAACTCCAATTTTCACTTGGCAAAGATTTTCAAAGGTTTTCAAATTTAAAAGGAAACTCGAGTTTGATTTAGCTAACTCGAGTTTGTGCCAAGCAGAGAGCTTTGCTATCTTTCAGTGATTTTGAAAACTCCAGTTAAGATTGGAAACTCCAGTTTTGAGCTTGTGGACTAAAACTCATTATTCATCTAAAAAGTCCAAAACTCGAGTTAGTCACTTAATGACTCGAGTTTGGCTACTATTCAAAAATATGCTCCAAAGCTCAATTTTGCGACATTCTTCTCTGGAAGAAGAAAACTTGAGTTAGGATTTGGAAACTCGAGTTTGGCTTCTGAAGCAAAGTTACAAACTCCAGTTTGTGAGAACAAACTCGAGTTTGTGTTGCTGAGTTTGAAATCAAATTACACGAATTTGTGAAATCTTCATGTTTGTTCTTAATACTTCTTATCATCACTCATTACTACTCCTAACTATGTTTAATTAGTTTGTTAGTAAGTTTACAGATGATTTAAAGGATATTAAATGAGGATTTGAACAAAAGCAAAAAGTGACGTCAGCACATTAAATGCAATGTTCAGAAAGCTTGCACCCTTTTGGACAATCATTCCACACACGTTGCAAAGGGATTAATGTTTCCTTTCTTTATCCAGTAGATGTTCTTCCAACGGATTAATTTGAAGGGAAGTCAATGTTGGAAATTATGCCCTAGGGGCAAGTCATTGTACTTTAAATGTTTATGTTATTTAAAGTATTCTCCTTTAGTTATCATTTCATTTGCATGTTTATAGTGATAACTGATCCTTGGATATATATTATAGATTATCCTAAATGTCCCTGGTCGGTCATCTACGTGGGAGCGAAGATGAAATAAGACCAGTATGACTTTAATAAGTATAGAGATACAAGTCAAAGTCATAGGCACTTGTAAGAGTACAAGGTGCTAGACCGACCCACTATGAGAAAACTGCATGGATTAAGTCATAAGCTTTTATCATGTATAACCACGTCACAACGCCCTTTGACCTGAGATCATCATGGATTCCTACATGAGAGTCGCTGATCTTTGACCTAGTCAAAAGTCACCTTTGATCGGGTGATGATAAAGGCTTGGATCGAGATCAGTGGTTTTCATGCAGAGGAATGTAAATGGTCAAGATGGAATTTGTCTCTCACATTTGTAGAGAGATAATACTGGGCCCCTCGATGAGTGAGTCTGAGAAATGTATGGCCATACTACAATGGAAAGTAGTTTCCATTTCAATTGTTAGACTACTCAAGAATCGAGAAAGTAGTGGTCAAGAACAGGAAGTTGACATTATCCATGCCTCATCCTTGACCAAATTATCGCATGACAAAAGGGAAGTGACATGGTTGCACGATAGGTTGTATCGTATCATCGATCCCCATATGAATTGGGTAGTCGCAATGTCTTACTAGAGGCCGCTTGTGACTTGTGGGCTGGTACAGTATTGGCCCGCTTCCAATCTCATGTGGGCCTACAGGGTCGCACACAAGAATAGCCCAACACGAGCAAAAGTGTCCAGATTTATTGAATCTTAGATATATCTAAGATTTAATGAATGCTGTATTTAATCTAGGATGGGTATATATATATATATATATTAAATTCAAAAATAATATAATAATATTATTTAATAGAGATTATAATATTATTGTATAATATTTGTTTTGTATTTAATTTATTTGATAAATTAAATATTTAAAACAAATAGAGATATTGTATCTCGATTTAATTTTCGAATAAATGATATCATATATCGATTTAATTTTAATTGAGATATAGTATCTCATATTTAATTAAATAGATAGATATCATATCTCGATTTAATTTATAGAGATAAATTAAATCGGTAGGCTTTTAATTCGGATTAAATAAATATATTAGATTAAATCTATAAGATAGATTTAATTAATATATTATTTTAATCCAAATTCAAATTTCAAAATTAATAAGGATTAATTTTGAATATAATATGCCTATAAGGTTTAGAAAAACCTACGAGACATATAGTCAGTTGTATTAGAAAAGCCGCGAAAAACCTTAGAGAGAAAAATAGAGAGACACACAGTTCAAAGGCGCTAGCATCCTTTCGTCCGTGTTTAGAAGGCTGTTCGTGTGGATACCAGTAGAGGGAGGAGACTCGCAAAGTCAGCTCCTGTATGATCGAACCAGATGGCACCACGTTCGAGACGTACGACGGTCGAGACGCACGACGTTCGAGATGTGCACCAGACCGGGTTGAACGAAATGCCCAACCCTTCGCATAGGTGCCGTTCCTTTTCTAAACTTGATTTAAACGCCGTTGATGGATCCTCCGATGGGATTCGTAAGTTTTTTTAATTCCGCTGCGTGTACGGATTCCAACAGTCAACCCTAAAACCTCTGAGCAACTGGATTAACTGAAGAGTAGAGAGAGAAGAAGACCAAAGTGTTCCTAACAGCTACAATAATGTGTCCAACGGCTACATTGATTAATCCAATGGTCATTTAATGATCTCTTTATATATATAGAGCTGCATTCAATCTTCTCAACAACTAACACACAGAAAACGAATTGCATTCAAGTTCTTCAACTACTCTTTCAGTTTTCTACTGTAAAGTATCTTTTGATATATTTGTACTTCAGTGATTATCATTATTCACTCTTAGAGAGAGTATCATTTATTGATATCATTCATTGTAAGAATCTCAAGTCGTGGGACTTGGAGATTGAGTTATTTGATTACAACTCGTAAGGGGAGTAAGTTCTAGTGAGAGAATTACTCTGAGAGTTACAGAGTGTGTAATCATTTGAGTTAGTGAAATCCCAGAGAGTTTGAGGACTGGACGTAGGTCAAGAGGTTGGATCGAACCAGTATAAATTTGATGTGTCTTGCTTCTTCTTCCCTGTTTTTAAATATCCATAACAGAGCATTTTCAAAATCTCCAATTCACCCCCTCTTGGTGATTTGCTCAACTTTCATTTGGTATTAGAGCAAGGTCTTCTCTAAAGAGCTTAATATCTCGGGAAGGATCAATATGAACGACATTTTACCTGACAGAGCTTCGATCAACAGGCCACCAGGATTCAGTGGAGAGCACTATTCCTTCTGGAAAGCCAAATTCAAAGTCTTTGTTTTGGCTACTAAATATGGTCTATGGAGAGTGTTCGAGAGAGGAGACTACAACCCAACTGTACTCGAAAATGGTCTTAGAATCCCAAAGCCTGAAGAAGACTATGATGAGAATGAAAGGAGAAATATCACTCTCAATAGTAAAGCTGTTCTTATGCTGCAAAGTGCTTTAAGTCAACAAGAATACTTTCGTATATGCACATTGTCTTCTGCAAAAGCTATGTGGGATGCGTTGGAGATAGCTCATGAAGGAACAGTTGGAATCAAGGAGAATATAATCAACACCCTCATGACCGAGTACGATCTGCTTCGTATGAAGTCTGGGGAATCCATAGGCGAATTCCAACTGAGATTCACTCATCTCATCAACCAACTTGTTGCTTTGGGCAAACATTATGAACAACCTGTCCAAGTGAGAAAAATCCTAAATATTCTCAGCAAGGAATGGGAAGCCAAAGTCATCGCTATTGAAGAAGCTCGAGGAGAATCAATGGCATCTGTGGCAGCCCTCTTCGGCAGCCTATTTGAGTATGAAAGCAAGATCAAGTTCAGAAAGGGACTTGATGAGATCAATGGCAAGAGCAAAGGCATTGCTCTTAAGGCTGTCAAAGAAGCTAAAGAGTCAGATGATTATGAAGAAGAAGACGAAGACGGAGAGCTAGGCATGATGGTCTAGAGATTCAAGAGATTCTATAAGAAGGACCAAGGATACAAAAAGTTTCACAAGGGTAGCTCCAGCACTGAGCCGAAGAAGCCAATCATTTGCTACGAATGTGAAAAGCCTGGCCACATCAAGTCAGAATGCCCCCAGTTGAAGAACAAGGACAAAGAAAAGAAGAAGTTCAATAAATACAAGAAGAAAGCCTATGTCTCAGCAATATGGGGAGACAACTCATCTGATGAAGATGAAGCTGAAGAAGAGGATAAAGCCAACATATGCCTCGTGGCTCAAGAAGAAGAGCAATATGAAAACATTGATGAGGTATATGATTCACAACCTTCATATGATGAGTTATTCGCTGAATACAATATTTTACAATTTGAATTTGAAAAGGTTGCTGAAAAATATATTGCCTTGAAAAAGAAGAATATAACTCTTGAACAGCAAATCAAAAATTCTTCTTGTGAAAACAATGTTTGTGAAGATTGCATTGATTTAGAGAAAAAGAATCTATATATCACTAAAACACTTGAGAAGTTCACTCAAGGTAGTGAAATGTTCAATGTCATTTTAAAACAACAAAGGTTTACAAATGAGAGATCAGGGATTGGTTATAAACCTAATTTTGATAAGAAGAAAGACAAAAAGAAATTTGGAGAAAAATCTTATATCAACTATTTTAGAAAACTGTTCATTCTTCAAACCCTTTTGCTCATTGCAATTATTTCAATCGTAAAGGTCATACTACTTCTTCCTGTTTTCATAAAAAGGAAATAAAGAGTAAACTTGTAGGAAATTATCAATGGGTGCCTGAGGGATCCTATAAGGTTCCTAAGACACAAACTAACCCCAAAGGACCCAAGAAAATGTGGGTAACTAAAACCTGATCATTTGTGTTTTTCAGGTTTGTCTAAGAGCATCTAAATCCAACAAGTGGCACATTGATAATGGATGTTCTAGACACATGACGGGAGACCAATCCAAATTTGCTTCAATCATGCCTAAGATTGGTGGCAAGGTGACCTTTGGTAGGAATCAATCTGGAAGGATTGCTGGTATTGGTGAAGTTGGAAGCAACGAAGGACCACAAATCAAAGACGTCTACCTCGTCGAAGGACTATGCCACAATCTCCTCAGCGTAAGCCAAAGCACTGATAAAGGTAACCTAGTTATCTTCGATTCTGAGGAGTGCTTAATTGTGAGCAAAGATATTCTCTCGTTAGACAATGTGAAATCTAAAGCCTTATTCAGGGCCCCTAGAGAAGGTAATTGTTACACTCTCAATCTCTCTAGAAATGGTCTTGTTTCTGAAAAATGTTTTATTGGTAACTTGGATGAAAGTTGGCTATGTCACAAGTGATTAGCTCATGTCAATATGTTTCGACTTGACAAGTTACTGAAAAAGGATTTGATTATTGGTTTACCAAAACTTTGCTTTAAAAATGACATGATTTGTGATGCTTGTTAAAAAGGTCAATGTTAGTTCTCTATATGTTTTGATGATAACGACAATTGTAAACGTAAATTGAAGTTTGTCTTTGGTAAGTTGAAAAACTTACTGTCAAAGGCAAACTCGAGTTTTGGTTTCAAAACTCGAGTTTTGACTTGACAGAGAGTAGCTCAATTTTAATGAACTAAGCAAAACTCTAGTTTTCATAGGAAAACTCAGTTTTGGTCTTACAGAGAATACTCCAAGCTTTTCACATTTAGACAAACTCCAGTTTTCATAGAAAACTCCAGTTTTCAGTTTACAGAGACTTTTCAATGTTTCCTGAAGATTACAAAACTCCGGTTTCCAAATAGAAACTCGAGTTTTGATCATACAGAGAGTCTCCAATGTTTTCAACCTATAGAAACTCCAGTTTTGATAAGAAAACTCTAGTTTTCAATTTGACATAAGTTTTCTAAGTTTTCAAAGCTTTTGAGAAAACTGAAGTTTTACTTTGGAAACTCGAGTTTGCGCTTGATGAGAGTTTTCAAGTTTTTTATTTTTTATAAAACTCTAGTTTTCATTGAAAACTCCAATTTTATCTTTGGCATAAAATTTATGAGTTTTTCATACTTAATGAAAACTCGAAATTAGTTTGGGAAACTTGAGTTTTGGCCAAGCGAGAGAGCTTTGCTCTTTTTCAACGATTTTGAAAACTCCAGTTAACAGTGGAAACTCCAGTTTTGAGGTTTTGGACTTAAACTCATTTTTCATATCAAGAGTCCAAAACTCGAGTTTGTAAATGGAAACTCGAGTTTTGCTCCCATTCAAAAATATGGTCCAAAGCTCCAATTGCGACCTTCCTCTCTGGAAGAGGGAAACTCGAGTTAGGAAATGGAAACTCGAGTTTTGCTATTAGTGCACAAAGTGACAAACTCCGGTTTTGATAAACAAACTCGAGTTTGTGTCGCGAGTTTGAAATTCAAATCGACAAATTTGTGAAATCTTCCTGATTGACTCCAATACTTCTTATCATCACTCATTACTATTCCTAACTATGTTTAATTAGTTTGTTAGTGAGTTTCAGATGATTTAGAGGATATTAAATGAAGATTTGAACAAAAGTAAAAAGTGACGTCAGCACATTAAATGCAAAGCCCAGAAAACTTGCATCCTTTTGTACAATCATTCTACACATGTTGCAAAGGGATTAATTTCTGCTTTCCCTAAGCAGTAGCTGCTTTTCCAACGGATCTATTATAAAGAAAGTCAACACTAATCCTCTGGACAAAAGGAATTAACTGAAAAGTAGAGAGAGAAGACACCAAAGGGCCTCCAACAGCTAGATTAATGCACCAACGGTTATAATGGAGATTGCAACGGTCATTTAATGCTCTCTTAGTATAAATAGAGTTGCATTCAATTCTTCTCAACTAACACATCTGCTGAAAATGAATTGCATTCACGTTTACCAACTACTCTTTCAGTTTTCACTTGTAAAGTATCTTTTGATACATTGATCTTCAGTGTTTATATTTATCCACTCTTAGAGAGAGTTCATTTATTGTGAATCATTTCATTGTAAGAATCTCAAGTCAGGGGACTTGGAGATTGGGATATTGATTGCAACTTGTAAGGGGGAGTAAGTTCTAGTGAGAGAATTACTCTTGAGTTACAGAGTGTGTAATTAATTGAGATAGTGAAAATCCCAGAGAGTCTGGGGACTGGATGTAGGTCAGAGGTTGGACAGAACCAATATAAATTCCTTGTGTCTAGCTCTTCTTCCCTATACTCTGCTTACCTCTGTTTTTGTGTTCGAAAACAGATCGATTTCAAAAGAATTTTAAAATCCCTAATTCACCCCCTCTTGGTGATTAAGCTCCACTTTCATTTGGTATCAGAGCCTGGTCTTCTCTGAAAAGATTAACATCTTGAGAAGGATCACTATAGATGGTATTCTACCTGATGGAGCTTCGATCAACAGACCACCGGTATTCAGTGGAGAGCATTATTCCTTCTTGAAAGCAAAATTCAGAGTCTTTGTCATGGCTTCTGAATATGGCCTATGAAGAGTGTTTGAGACTGGAGACTACAACCCAACAGTTCTCGAAAATGGCGTCAGAGTTCCAAAGCCTGAAGAAGCTTATGATGAGAATGATAGGAGAAATATCACACTCAACAGTAAAGCTATTCTTATGTTGCAAAGTGCCTTAAGTCAACAAGAGCATTTTCGTATTTGCACATTGCCAAATGCAAAGGCCATGTGGGATGCTCTGGAGATAGCTCATGAAGGAACTACTGGAGTAAAGCAGAATAGAGTCAACACTCTCATAACAGAATATGATCTTCTTCGTATGAAGCCTGGTGAATCTATCAACGAATTTCGATTAAGATTCACCCATATGATCAAAAGAACAAAGGGGCCTTTAATGCCAAAAATTCAACTTTGAGTCCTTCATACAAATGGTGACATATAAAAATCATGGATTAGACCTTCATGGCTTCACTCAATTTGTCTCATGGCTTCTGGCCAAATTATCTCATCATGGCTTTAGGCCAATTTTTGTGTCATCATGACTTCAAACCAATTTTTCTCTTCATGAGAAATTAAATCAATATGGCTTCCAACCATTTATCTTTAAGATAAACAAAAATTATATATATCTTCTGATCATTTATCTTCAGGATATATGAAAGTAAAATGTAACTTACAATAAAGATAAAAGATAAATATATACGGTATATTATATTATAACGTATAATAATAATAATAATGCACAACCACTATATAAACAAAAGGAGAGGATATATATATATATATATATATATATATATATATATATATATATATATATATATATATAGTTGGAGTAGAATCACGTGGGAGGTATAATATCAAAGATAATTACATCCAACCTGCCACTCACCTCCATTATATAAGCACACATCCAACCATATAATTTATAATGAAGAATTAAAGAATTAAAACAATATGGCAACTAGCCACACTGAATCAAAGAAATATAACTTTTGATCATATAATTTTAAAATAAGAAATTAGAAGTATATGGCTTCCGGCCATAAAAAATAACAAGCGTAGTAATATAAAAGAACTCATACATCATACAAATTATCCTATTTTAGTTATAGAAAATTAAACGTGCCAAATAATATCAAAAGAAATGAACTAAGAACGGAGGTAGTCCTTTCCAGGACTTAGTTCATCAGTAGGAGAAGCATATGATAATGCAAAATATAAATAAAATGAACTGGTATAAAATATACATAACAATCATCTCCAATCTTAATCATAGAACCCGATGTATAAAAACAATTGGTAAAAGAATCCTTTAATTCCAATTCCATATAGTGGTTCAGATTATCCCAGATAGATAAAATAAACATATAATGAAAATCAGTAAAGAGAGGATGAAAAAATCATACTTTAGAGTTCTCGTGCTGATAACGTGTTATAAAACTAAAAGAAATCTAGGATTAAAGAGCAAGAGATAAATGAAGAGAGGAATCAAGAGAGAGAAAGTGTATAGTTATTCTCATTCGGTTTCTTGTATGATCACAATACAATATCTTCGCTATATATTTGTGTGGGGAGAGGAGAGAATTTATAATGGTTGGAGAGTAGGGAAGTTTTATGTAATTTCTACTTACTCCCCACTAGAGCCAGCAAACCAGGCTGGCCCGTTTAAGCCCTGGCCCTTTAAGGGCCGTGCTTGAAAAATGAATGAGATATTTGAAATTAGCCCTGGAGGGCCGGCCTTGATGGGCCTCGGGCTTAAACGGGCCGGCCCCCCGGAGGGTCTCGAGCCGGCCCGCAGTGCCCTTTTCATTATAACTTTTTTTTTTTTTTAAATTTATTAATTTATATTATTAATTTATATATATATATATATATATATTGTATTGTTATAGAGTTATTTATCCATTTAACTACAAATACATAATAACTATACTCTAATTTTATGATTTGATTTATTATTTGTTGCAAATAAAGATTATGGATGTTTTTATGATGCGGGAGAAAAATTTCATGATATTCTTACTCATGAGCCAGAGGCTACTACTCAAAGTGAAGAACAATCAAATGTCGTTAAAATCGATGATAGTGACGAAGATGACGACAATAATAGTCATCGTACTAATGTCGCTTAGTGATATGCTTTTTATGTTTTATGTGAGTTATTTGTGAACATAGTTTGCTTTTGATTATGAATTAGTGATTGTGCTTATTTATTGGATGATTCGTGTTGTAATTTACTAATTATATATTTTTAAAAAAAAAAGTGGAGGAAAAATATTTAAAATTTGGAATAGTAATTTCCAGGGCCTGCAGGGGCCCCAGCCCTGGTGCTCTCGGGTAGGGTTTTGAAAAACAGTGTTTTTCTTACTCCGGCCCTAGAGGGCCGGCCCTGTTAGGCCCTGGCCCTTCACAGGCCAGCCCTGATTGCCAGCTCTACCCCACCATAAATGTAGTAGGCGACTTTAATGCCCATAATGGGCGATTTTAATATCCACTACATAATATTATATAATATTATAATATAATATAATATACCCAATTGATTTTCATTAATTGTGACATTATGTGGAAAATTAAGAGTAAATGGATATCCACATAAGTTAATATATTCATAACAGATAATAGTTTTTTTATATTTGAATTTCTTTTTTGGTTGCATTGCTGCATTTTTATATTATTTCAACTTCTTAATCATATGACTAAATATATTCAGTGAACTGCACCAGGTCAAAAACTAGTTTTAAACAAAATAAATAACCAACAAAACAAAAACCACAAGGAAAAAAAAAAAAAGCCACATATAAGACAAATCACAGCCAATGACTATGGTGGAAAGCATGTGACCGAGTTGGGAATCGGGGTTTGGCCTTACAGGATCGGCTCTTTTAGGTCTAGGATAAGAAAAAAAAAACTGTTTTTCAAAACCCGGCTTGAGAGCATGCAAGCCAAGGCCCCTTACAGGGCCAGAAACTATTTTTCTAAATTTTAATTATTTTTCTGTGGTTTTTTTTAAAAGAAATATAATTAATAGATTACAACAATTAAAGTTCTAATTTATCAAATAAATATTGTCAACATTAAATAAATTAGAGTTATGTGAAATAAATTAAGTGAAACATTTTTATTTTTATTTTTGGGCTATTAACCAACAAGACCGTATTAACTACTTCCTTTGGTCCTAAATATAAGACAAAATTAATTTTTTTGAAGAGATCAGATTAAAGCAGCTAATTAAATTATTTTAGAGTATTTATGTTTTTTTTTCTCTAACCTAATTAGTTTGATTAATAAACTTATATATAATCTAAAGATACACAATATATATAATATGGTTAAGTAACTTATTTAGCTTCCTTAATCTTTTTAAAAAGAGTCAACTTTGTCTTATATTTAAGACCGGAAGTAGTATTAACTAGTAATAATAAACACGAATCATACTAACAATGATAACATATACCACTCTGGTCCTATTTGTAAGTCCATTTTGACCAAATCTTACATACCAAGGAGAGGTAGTTAGTTAACTTAATGATTATGAGGTAAATTTTCAACTTTGCCCTCATTTATGATTGGGTATTTTTCAACTCTTTCTTCTCTATCTATCTTCATGAGTACAATTAATATGGATAAAATTGTCACAATCTCATTTATTACATGAAACATGACTTATAAATTGGATCAAATTTTTTGGTCAAAATAGACTTATAAATAGGACTAGAGTGGTATATAATAGTCTAGTCTTCAATATGTTCCCATGGGAGGTTGCTTTAAGCATCTAACCCTTCCATGACATAAATAAATAAAAACAAATTATGTAGCAACAACTTCTTAAAATAAAAATTTAGCAATAAAAAAATATATAAACGAACCTAATGGGCCATCTGTTGGCCCTACAGCGATGACCCTTTTAAGCCCTTGGCCTTATAGGGTTGGCCCTTTTAGGCCCGACTTTATTTGGAGACAACATTTTATAAGCCCGTCCCTTAAAGGACTAGCGCTTAAATGGGTTCAGGTTCTAGGGGCCACCAACCCATATATATATATATATATATATATATATATATATATTCCGAAGCCTACTAATGTGCTGATGGGCATTCCATATATACTTTTGTAAATTTGTTTATATAAAAATCTTAGGGGAAATAGCTAGAAGTAAAAGTTAATGAAAAATCTCTCGTTATAAAATTTATTACCTAAAGATATCTAAGGAGTATTTGAGCGAGTGTATATCTTTTTTTCAGCTGTGTGCAATATGTTTTCAATTATGTACAAATGTGTTCTATTTAAATTTAGAGTAAAATATTTTGATTATTATTTTATTTTGCTTTAATTACACAGACCTCCCCTATTTTTAGAAACCTATATAAACCTCTCTTAAAATTAAAATGTATGTTACACAATCTTCTCTTATATTTTAAGATTTCTATTTTCATCCATCAAAACCGTTAAATTTGATTTTTGAATCTTTTTTTTACCAAAATGTCTCTCTTTAGTATTATAATTATATGCACACACATATATGGGCTAGTAAAAATTTATACAACCAAAAATTTATTCTAACATATTTTGTAACTTTCTAATTTGTTAAAAAATTTATTACTATAGTTTTGATAGTAGAAATTAATTTGGACTTAATATATATATATATATATATATATATATATATATTAAACACATATTTTTATTAAATATAATAAACTAATAAGTTTGAGATTGCATGTGTCATTTAAATTTTTAATTTAATTTTTTTTTCACAAATATTTGAAAACACATTTGATCAAGCACATGTTTATTTAAAAACTTACATGAACATTCAATGTTTGTGATATTTACATTAACCAATGCTAAAATCATTAAACAAATTTGTAAAGATAAAAATAGAAATTAAGGAACAATTAAAAAACTCTTAAATTCTTCAAAACAATTTTAGTCAAAATGTGTAAGACAAAATAAATACGTGCAAGATAAAAGTAAAACTAGGGATTTATTAGTAAGGGTAAAATAGTAAATAAATTTTATTTTTATATAAACTTTAATTAAAAAATATATTTTTGGAATATTCTTAGCGGAGTTAATTGTTTGGATTTAAGTGCATGTTTTCAAAATAGAAGGGAGGTTTGTGTAATCAAGGCAAAATATGAGGGTAGTCAGAGTATTTTACTCTTAAATTTATACATAGTTGAGGCAAATTGCACATATTTGAAAAAGAATTATACTCGCTAAAGATAGATTACGTCTGCGTCCTTGAAAAAATTTCAGGTATTTTAGGTAATAAATTTTGCAATGGGGATTTTTAGCAATTTTATTTCTCAAATTAGAAAAGAAAAATGAAAGAAAAAGAATTTTGAAATTGCTAAATCTCAAATAAGGTTTATTATTATCAAAAATGGATAAGATAATATCGATATTTGATAAATAATTCATAACTCATTTTATAAAAAATACCTGATTTAGAAGTTTGCAATTTCAAAGTTCTGTTTTTATCATTTTCCTAATTAAAAATGACATTTCCTTTTATTTCTCAAGGATTAAGGGCGGGTAAGATGAAGAGACGTGGAGATGATTCTGAAGCTTGGTTTAGCTTGTTATCACCTTGACCCATAGAGAAGCCTGAATCGTGAACAAAAGCACAACGACCTCCAAATATGGGTTTTATTATTTTTGCTTGGCTTAGCCTAAATTCATAACCAAAAGTTCAAAATTGATCATTCAATGTTTGAATTTTCATCATTTAAAGTCTACTAATACTATTCATACTAGAGTTAATATAATATTGACATGTTCTCCAAATATAACATTCTCCAAATACAAAATTGAAAAAAGCAAGTAAAACAGGCGTAAACAAGCTTATCCTTGGCCTTGTAAGGCGGTTCTTTTCAACCGATCGACTCATAAGACATTACTCATAGGACAATCATTGCCGTTTTATACTAATTAACCAGAATAAACTGACTAGATCCACCTTCCCTAGTAAGGAGGATTTCAATTTGTTCACGCTGATGAGAATGCACTAACATAAATAATAAAATTATGGCAGATAATATATATAGGAAAAATTTGAAATTGACTACGGTCATCTGCTCTCACCGTCTTCTTCTCTTCTACTACTTATCACAGCTTTTATATTAAAATTTGAACGGTTCAGATTTAACTTTTTATAAAAATATTATTTTTAAATATTTTTTATTGTAGTTCTAAATTACCATAACTAAAATTTAGTAATTTTGAGCTTATTTATTTAATAATTGATATTTTATTAATATTTTTATAAAAATTTAAATATGAACCATTCAAATTTCAATCTAAAGGCTGAGATAAGTAGTGGAAGGGAAGGGAATAGGAAGAGAACGGTAAGAGCAGGGGATGATAGTTAATCCCGAAAAATTAATATGTAAAGTTGCTATAATTTCACCTCAATGTTAATTAAGTCCTTATAGTTGTTTTTCCTTTTTATTGGATACTTATGGTTTTCTTAATTATAGGTATTTTCCCCTATACTCATAATTTTGTTAATTTGTATAAGAAGTGACTTTAGTAACTGATGATGATGACATATGAGTCCACTTAGTATAATCTAGATTAATTTTGTCACATTGATCAAAATAAAATCAAAATGAACCAGATTATAGACTAATATTGATGGAAGAAGACAGTTATGAAAATAATAATTTTTATTTTAATAATGTTAATAATAAATAAATTTTATTTCATTATTGTGTTATTTTTAGAATCTCTTTATTTTATATTTTGTGCAACTTACATGCCACGTAGTTAGCATTTACATCAGCTCTAATCAATGCATTATCAGCAGGGGGAATAATACCTACTATGATTTTTTTTAAAAAAAACTATAACCACCTAATAAAAAAAATATACACTACTAAATAAGTCACATACCTCCACCGACCATTATAGTGGCAAGCATATTGCCGCCGCCCACTAGCTCACCCACCGGTTTGATATTAAGACAATAATTATGAATATCTAAAAGTTTGTAATTGTCTTTCATCTCGCATATTGTATTATATAAAAAAAAGTATTGCTATCCGTATGTTGCATGATAAAGTTTATAGGGAGAATTACACACAGGTCTCAAGGAGCAGACATAATTACACATAGGTCCCTTCAAATGACAAAATTACACAGAAGTCCCTAGGGACTTCTGTGTAATTATTTGTGAAAGTAAAATTACTAATCTAACCTTCTTCTTCCTTCTCCTATCTCTCTCCTCTCTCAATTTTCTTCTCTTTCGACAAACACACCAGATCAAGCTTGCACCACCAAAAGAGGAAGAAATTGAGAAATACTAAACTAGAAATCTGCAACATCTACCTAACTCCAGCAAACATACCTGAAGAACAATTTTTTTGGGAAAAATCCGAAGTTTCCGAGACAAAAAGCCAGCGAAGAATTATCTCCAGTCACAATACTGAAATTCACCACTACAGAAGAAAGCAGTTCAGGCTCTTGTTCGCATCTGAAAGTGAGAATACCTAGGGGTTTCTAGAGCTCTCTTTTCAGCAAAGAAGAAAACCAGTGTCCAGCAGAATTTTGTTTTTGGTTTTTTTTTTTCAATTCTGAGGTCCAGAGGCGATTTACAACAAGAAATTTTATATTTACAACAACAAATTCCTATTTTAACAAGAAGTTTTGAAAACCTAGATTTTTTCAATTCTGAGATCCAGAGGCCATTTACAACAAGAAATTCTATATTTACAACAGCAAATTCCTATTTTAACAACAACTTTTGAAAACCTGGATTTTTTCAATTCTGAGGTCCAGAGGCAATTTACAACAAGAAATTCTATATTTACAACAGCAAATTCCTATTTTAACAACTTTTGAAAACCTGGATTTTTTCAATTCTGAGGTGCAGAGGCCATTTATAACAAGAAATTCTATATTTACAACAGCAAATTCTTATTTTAACAACAACTTTTGAAAACCTTGATTTTTTCAATTCTGAGGTCCAGAGGCCATTTACAACAGTAAATTCCTATTTTAACAACAACTTTTGAAACCCTGGATTTTTTTGATAGCACACACCCACACCACACCCATTTAGGCCAGTTAGGTGTGGAAATAGGCCAGACCCCTATTAGGCGACCTACAGCTTGGCTTGTTTAGGGCATGGTCTGGCCTAGCCTGTTTGTTAAAAAGGCCAGACCAATGCTTATTTAAAGGCTTAAATGTGTAAATAGGCCATGCCTATTTTGTTAAGGCCTGGCCTGTTTACACATTTAATAAATAAAATTATATTTATATCATATAAATAACATAATATATATTGTTTTTATTCTTATATTCTAATTTCAAATTATATTTATATAGGTTTTGATAGGTTCAAAGTATACAAAGCCTATTTATGGCCTCCAAAGCCTACAATATGAGGCCTTTTTAAAAGCCTACATTGTAAGTAGCCTTTAAAAAGGCTTCAGGCTTGACCAGGCCTTATGAAGGCTTCGGCCTGAGTTAAAAAAAAAGCCTAAATTCAGGCTCAGTCCTAGGCCTTCTGCCCTCATTATAGGCTCAAGCTTGTTTAGCCAAAGCATAGCCTAGCCTGGCCTATTTCCATGCCTAAGGCTAGTACATGCTCACTTCCTTCGCCAAAACACGCCACATACACACTCACTCTCTTACTTCTCCATATTCAGACAACACACAAAAAATGGACATGCAACACTCCTCCATCTCTCACACCAAATTCACACACCAGCTCCCGCATTTCCCTATTTCCCTCAGCCAACCAAGACAGCAAGAGAGAGAGAGAGAGGGAGAGAGAGTGAGATTGAAATCATAAGTGAAAGTGGAATATCACCTAGAGGGGGGTGAATAGGGTGATTTCAAATTCCTTTTCCAAATAAACCAATGAACACGATGAACTCAAGAAATAGAGACAAAGTAGAAAGTAAAGAGGATATAAACACAGATGATTTATACTAGTTCGGTTCAAACTCTTGACCTACGTCCAGTCCCCAGACTCTCTGGGTTTTTCACTATCTCTCAAATATGAATGATTACACACTCTGCATTCGAAGTAATCCTTTACACTAGGATTCACTCCCCCCCTTACAAGTTGTAATCGTACACCCACACAGTCACACCCAAGGTCCCTCTACCTTGAATTAAACTGATAAATGATTAAAAAGATTAAACTTTTTCAAAGAGTAGATAAATATAAACACTGAAGATTAAACTCATAAGCCTTGCACCAGCTTGCCTAGAAATTACTGTTTCTCAGAGGTCTAACCCCGACTCCTTTCCAATAAGCCAAGGCCACTAATCTAGCCCTTAGCTTCCGCTAACCGACAAGAATTTAAATCACTGATAAGCAAACTAAATTTATTTAATTAAGAACTAGCAATTAGGTTCATTCCAAACTTAAGAAATCATCCTCGCTCAGCCATAGGAAATTTAGTTCATGACTGACGAGGGAAACACAAAACAGATAACAACAAAATGACCCATGATCAAAAGATTAAAATGAAAGAAAAACAGAAATCTTGACAAAGTTTCCGACGGCGTGGAAGAAGCCCTGTCACGGCACCACTCCACGTCTTCTTCTCTTCGTCTTACTGCAAGGAAGGATGCTGGGTTCTCTTGAAGGTTTCGTGCCTTGTAAATTCTCTCTTTCTTCTTCCGAGTCTGGCCGGATATGAATGTGGTTAGGCTCTCAGCGACTCTCCCTTAGGGTTGGCTTGCTGTTTCTTTATATAATCAGGCTTTCTTGCGGCGTAAGTTCCAACAAGCTGGGCCTTCCTAATCTGTCGAGGTCCGATTGTATCTATCTTCCAATTTGTGATAGATTGATTCTGTTGATCCTGCGGGATTCTTCAATTCTTTTAGTTCCAATCCTCCGCATCTTCTATTTCAATACATCAACAATCTACCTTTTCTCCTCGACCTGCATTATACTTCCTGAAACAATCTTGACAAAAGATTAGAATATATAGGCCGCATAGCACTACGTCACTTACTATGCTATAGCTTCAGGGATGCATTGTATTACACTTCGATAAGGCTGTCCTGATGCTATAGCGCAGCATTGGCTATGTTATGCGGCTTTCTTATAAAACCTCAAAAATTGCTTCTTTCTTAGCACATGTTTAGGATGTAATCAGAATTCACCCTTAAGTTCCCTGTACAATGAATAAATGCCTTTTTGCTAGGATTACATGCACTTAAGATCATATTCACCATACAATTCAGTCATAAAATATAGGGAAAACATGGCATAAATCATGCTCATCAAATACCCCCACACTTAGCTTTTTGTACTCCTGGGCAAATAAGATAAAACTAACAGAGACTCATAGTCGTAGCTTTCCTATCTGTATAACTGTGCTTACATAATTGTTTTCAGTTCCTGTCCCCATACAGGCAATCCCACTGCCTAGCACTAGCAGTTCGTGATGCGTGGCATTGCTTAGACGAAGGAGTGTTAAGAGGCTCTCAGGTTCCGTGTTTTACGCTATCTCACCCTGGGGATTTTTGTTTTCTCTCTTGTTATGCTAACTTATAGGTTCCATAGCCTTGTCAAAGTTCTAAGATTACCTCCTAACATCTGAGCTTTCATCCGTCAAAAGGGCTTTTTGGGTTGTAATGGTATGGATAGCTATATGTAGAGATGAAAAACAAAGTCAATGCTATTATATTTATGCTGTTCTTTATTCGAAACCCTTTTTTTTAGGCATAGATAAGCTGAGCAACACAACTCTTTTGCAGCATTAAATTTTTCCCTTTTTTGTGTGAAGGCACTCTACCCTAACATTGCCTCACAGTTTTTCTTTACCATCGACTATCTAGTTCTGCTATAGCACAGTCGTGTAGGCTCAATGGGGTAGCAAAATGGGAATGATGTTAAATGGTTTGTGTATGGGAATGATGGGTATGACATGAATGCCTTTTTCCTACGAACTAATTGCTTAGAGATCATATAGTTTATCAAAGAATTAAGACAAAGCAAAGATCAATCATAGGTTAGCTGACATGCACACTAGAATGGAAAAAACTAGGCTCAAATAAATCCTTCCATAATGGGTTTTCTCCTTATTCTTCCTCACCTTCACTTTACCACACACCACTCAAACCAGCGCTGTCAATTTCCCAAGCCTAAAGGTTCAGTTTCCTTAGGCAATCATGCTATACTTCGTTATACAGACATTCAGCCTACTACTATCGGTTTCTGTTCCTGTTCTAGCAGAAGAAGAAAATTAATTTTTTTTCCCGTTTGTGCATTAGCTAAATCTGGGTTAATTTTAGCATGAATTAGTGAAATAGCGAGTTGTGAGCACAGACTAATTTATCCCTCCCCTACACTTAATCGATGCAATGCCCTCATTGTAGCATGACAAAATCAAAATAAAATGAGCACACAGGGTGGCGACAAGGATAGAGCGAAGCAAATAAGAGCATACAGAGGCGATATTGAGAAACCAAGGCAATTAGGAGCATCATCCCCAAAAGGGTCGTGGGTGAACGCCCAAGGCAACATCAACTTGTCAGTAAAAAAGAAATTTAACAAAACTAAGAAAAGGGGAGTTAAGGGGCAGAAGGAGCTGGTGCACTGGTGGCTATGTCGTCATCGTCGGACGTGTCTCCTAGGCCATTGACTAGCGGATTCAAAACCTTAACTATTTTCAAGTCTTGTTATCATCAAAACTCATAAACTGAGAACTAACAATAGGAACGAGAGAGAGCAAGAAATAGAGATTATCCGAGAGCTAGGAGGTTGCCGTAAAGAGGAAGGAATAGGTCGAAAATCCACATGCAAGCTGGTTTTTTGGGTGTAGGTGAGTCTCTTAATCCCTCTCCCATCTTCATTTTTGCTGATTCATTGAGTTCTTGAGGTCCAAAGGTTACTACAAGTTAAGAGTTTTCAGGGGGAAGTTCTGTCACCATGGAATGCTTAATAGTTTCACTTGCATGTCGGCTTTGAGGTATGATTTGAGCTTCTTTGGCTCTGCATGTAACACCCCTGCTTTTGTAAATGATGTACTTGTATGAACTCATGAAATAATGAGAAGCTTTTGATTACTATTTGAATTATTAGTACTTTCTGTAATATTTTATAATAATGATTATTTTAAAGATTAAGAGACAGATTATTAAACCCCAGATAGAATTTTTTTTTTGCCTAATAGGGCCAAGGGAAAAGAAGTAAGGATTGTACCCTAACTTAAAAAGAAGGTGAGTCAAACATTAAATATCGGAGCGGCATAAGCCGATACAATAACTAGGGGATAGAGATTATTAGTAGAATACAGATCCCACCCTTGCACAGTGTGTATGCGCCACCTATAGGCAGAAAGAGGAAGAGACACTGCAAAAAGCACATGCTGAAAAGGAAAAGTCAGATGTAATCATTACATGAGGACAAGTGTCACTATAGGGTTAAAAAGGGAAAAAGTAAGGTAAGAAAAGTCAATTCCTTACCCTTCAAGGAGGAATTTTTGACCACATAAGATCAGGGGAGAAAATCATATGATTTTATCTATACTTAAGCCCAAACACAAAGTACATGCCCTAAAGGAGGAAAATCGATAAAAAGGAGACTGATAAGAACCAATTAGGGACTTCTTTTTGGATAAAATAGAACAAATAATAGGCTATATAAGGGTGTATAATGGTGTCACATATGAAGGCAAAATCAGGGAAAAGGTCTAAAAATTTGAAGAAAAGTGGAAAAGGGATAAACCCTTTTAACCAGCGGTACACTACAAGGACTAGTGGGTAAAAGGGTGAACTGGACAAATTGAATAAAAGCATGTGGATCAGATTTTTCCAGGCCTTGAATGTGCCACATATGCCCCTGGAAATATCTAGAATTTCTTGGAGAAAAAGGAAAGATAAAACATGCAAAAAAACCAGGGTACATGCTTTTAACCACTGGACAAAAGGGTGTTTTGGGTAAAAATAGGTAATTTGCACATGGTAAAAGATAAAAATATGATTCCCATGGATAAAATTTTGCCACCTCACCTGCTTCTGGAACCCTCTGGATTTTCTTGGGAAGAAAGTCATGAAACCCTAGTTCATGCTATTAACTAGTGGACAAAAGCATGAACCGGATAATTCAATGCACCCTGGTCATTTTATTCATTTTATAAAGACATAATTCTCACATTCTTGGCTGCCAAGGGAAGATTTCTAGCAGAGAAGGAGAGGGTCCAGCCAAGTTCCAATACTCGGAGAAAGAAGCCGAAACACCGGTAAAAGCTATGAATTCAGGTAAACACCGAAACTAGCTTCTGAAATTTGAAGGTTAGGGTTTTCGTCCAACTGGCTAGGGCATGAAGTTGTGGTCTGATTTTGAAATTTTTAAGGGTTCCAATGAGTCTGAAACTATATTTTGCATGAGGTTAGGTTAAAGTTAAGACTTATGAACCCGAAAACACCAAAAACCTAAAGGAACAGCTTGTTGCCAACTTTAGGATTTCTGGACAGCGAAGCTTAATTGGTATTTTTAAAATAGTAAATGAAGTTTTTTGCCTTGACATTTTACAACCTTAAAGTAGACTTCCTGAGCTTCATTTTGATATAACATTTGATACCTTTTCGATTATTCTAATGGGAAAATAAATTTTTGAAAATCGCTCAGGAAGTTGAGATATTTTTCTGACCAGCGAAAGAAGTTTGGACTGAGTAATAAAATATGAACCCTTTTTACCATAAACTAGACATCCTAAGGGTTCATTTGCCACTGATTTCGTGTCAATTGGATTTTTTTTGAAATTAATAAAAAACGTTTGAAGTTGAACAAAGGTCATTGGAATTTTCAGTATAAGGATCAGATTTCTCAACAATAAAGGGTATTTATGGAAGGGTTAAGGTGCAAAAATGCACATGAGCTTTTACCAAAAGTGCACCCAGTAGCATATGCTTTTCGGAGATCCAAAAATACCTATGAGCTTTCAAAATTGGGGCAAAAATACTATCACCGTTAAAATGTGTTAATGCCCGTTAGTTTTGTGGTGGGCCCAACCATAATTTTTTTTAAAAAAAGTTAAGTTTTTTTAATTTCCCACGTTACCCCGGTCTTCATCTTAATCTGTTGCTCTCCCATCCCTCCGACATCTTCCTTCAATGGCGTCCAGCGACCAATCTCTCCAAGAAGCAGCATCCACCAAGCATACGTGGGAAAAAAATTCAGAGAAGACATGGTCACCCTCTGCTCCTTCTTTGTCATCTCCATCTCCATCTCTAATACCCATCGCCTCCACCATCTCCGGCACCTACCGACTCCGACATGGATGAGATCTTCCGGGGGAGTCTGAAAAGCGATGGATATGAAAAACAAAATCTGGATTTGTTATTAACTGGTTCGAAAATCTCAGATCTGTTCTGTTCTCTTTCTCTTTTCTCAAGATTTCAATGGCTTTTTCTTCTACTTTGAAGATCGATACTGCCACTCTGCTTCTACAATGGAAGCTTCTTCTTCTTTATAGTTTGATTTTGGTTCCTGTGTTTCCAGTGATGCCAAAATAGCTTGAATATTTTCCAGAAATTGCAAGAAATTATGACAGTTAATTTTGGGTTTTTGGTCATTTGAAATTTCGTTGTCCAGTTTTTTGTCATTTGGAAAATAGCTTGAATATTTTCCAGAAATTCCATTTGTCCAGTTGTTTGAAATTTTGTTTGCTATTGCATTGGTGATCTAAAACACACACACACTGCTTTGATACAAACTGAGATGATTTTAGGGGAGAAAATATTGAAACAGACGTGGTTTTGGGGGAGGCGACAGAAACAGCAAAGAGAGACAAGGGAGGCAAGTCGGTGGTGGTGCCGGAGAAGTGCTTGGATTGGAGTCGCCTGAATTGGCGGAATTTGCTGGCGGGCGTGGATACTGGCACGATGCAGGGCTCAGAACTTTAGGGTATTTTGGTACTTTCAAATGGTAACAAACAGAAGTTAGATTTTTTTAACAGAAATGGTATTTTTGCCCCAATTTTGAAAGCTCATAGGTATTTTTGTATCTCCGAAAAACATATGCTACTGGGTGCACTTTTGGTAAAAGCTCATGTGCATTTTTGCACCTTAACCCTTTATGGAAATACTAAAAATAGGGTGTATTGGTGTTGTCTAGGGTAAAAACATATCTGGATAGGCTATCAGGCGCCATAAAAATTTTAAGTCAGTACACGACCAACAAACAGTAACTGTTTACTCATGTACTTGACATGTGGTTGTTGTATGTTTGTTGCCATGTTTGTATTTGCCAAATATGCATACAGAACAGTTGAGGTTCGAGTCCCTAACTTTTATGATGTTCCTAGCGCTAAGGATTATTCCAGGGCTGGCCTTGAGCGGCTCGACGGCTTTGTGATTTTGGGGCGGGCCTGGTTCAGGAGGGTTAACGGCTTGTGATTTCGGGGCTTGCCATGGTATGGCAGCCCGACGGCTTATTGGTATTGTGATTATGTTTCTGAATGCATATATGGTATGGATGTCTTGTTGATTGTGATTTTCTTGATATGGTTGCATTCATACACTACATACATATATTACATGAGTTTAACAGTTACTCTGATGTTCATTCTTGAACTTCAGACCGATCTGTAGATACATGGGACCGTGCCTGAGCAGTAAAGGCCTTTTTGGAGAGGTAAGACTTATTGTGGCGGACTGAAGAATAGGGAATGCCCTATCACAGTTTGTATCTATATTTGGGATGATTGTATTTATATTTACTTCTAGTATTTTATTTTGGATTACTGTACCCTTAACCCTTCGGGGACTGATTACTTTTTTATTATCGCACTTTTACCAGTACAGTAGGTAAGTCCAAACCGGTATAATGCTATGTTGTGCACACTCTGATATATGCTAAAAAGAATAAAGTAACTATGAAAAGGTAACAGAAAAAAGGAATCCCTCTAACCCGCCACCCAAAAGGGTGAGGCCGGTAGGGGTGTAACACTGCATGTGACTCACCAAAAAAGAACATGCAATATGGGTTTAAAGGTGTCAAACTTTTGGAGTTTAGGCTTGAATTTGAGGTTGCATGTCCTTCATTTCATCTTTATTTCTTAACAGAAAAATAGAGGGTCACATGCATGTCGATTCTAGATGTTAAAGTTCAATTTTGTTTGTAACATTTGGTCAAAAAATAGTAGATGTTATAAGCTTTAAAACGAGTTCTAGATCTTGTTAATTCGAGATCTAGAACCAAAGTCATGATTTTTCAAAGTTAGACAATGGAAATTGGAAAAAAAATCATGTTTCCGTATTTGAGTTCTGATTTTGTGCGAGGTTTTGACTGGGTAAAATATTTCTTATGTCTTTGAAATTTGGTCAGCGCATAGTACACCTCCTAAGTTTTAAAACGAGTCTTAGACTATCTTAATCGGAGGCCTATAACTTAAGTTATGATTTTTCAAAGTTAGACAAAGGAAACTGGAAAAAAAAAATCCTATTTCTAGATTTGAGTTTTGATTTCATGCGAGGGTTTGACTGAGTAAATGACTTAGTCTGTCTTTGAAATTTGGTCAGGAGATAGTATACCTCATAAGCTTTAAAATGAGTCTGAGAGCATATTAATTTCATGTGTATATCAAAAGTTATGAATTTTCAAACATTGGTAAGAAAACTGGAAAATCTTGTTTCTTTAAGTGAGCAGTGAGTATTCACACTAGAATTTTGGACTTATGCCCATGATTTTGTTGGTTAAAATCTAGGGTGTTGCCTGACATTTAAGCAACTACTCATGAGGTTGAAAAATAAAAATTTATCACGTGAGAGTTAATGTGTCAATCATTATATTGCTGATGAGAACCCATAACTCTTTATGGTACGCATGAGTTATACCATAACTCATTAGGATACTCATGTGTTATAAAGATGTGAATTTGATATTCATAATACTCATGAGTTATTACTCATAACTCTTTATTGTACTCATGAGAACCCATAACTCTTTACAGTGCTCATGAGTTATATTACTCATAGAATCTCCTTCTTTTCTTTAACCTGTAACTCTTTACAGTACTCATGAGTTATACCGTAACTCTTTATGGTACTCATTGAAAATCAAGATACCAAATTTGAAATTCATAATACTCATGAGTTATAATTTGTAACTCTTTACTGTACTTGTTGGGTCTATTTCCTTGATGGCAAGTGAACCAATCGAACAAGTAATAAAGAGTAAGTAGAGTATCGTCCCACAGAGACTGGGATACCAAATGATGACACCTTATTGCAGGAATAGTTGTGCTTAAAAAGAAAATAACTTTGATTGGTTTGAGAGGTTTGGTAGCTATACTAATGAACAGGAAAATAACTAAATGATCGTAGTCGCAAGAAGATATCAGTAAAAAGATAGACTGAACTTGGAATCCTTTCTAAGCATATCATTCCCCCCAGCTACTTATATGCAATGCTATAGCATTCACACTGTACAGCTCTCACAAATGCTACAGCATGAACACCCTACGCAAAGTTATTCTGTTAACCACACCACGCTAATCTACAGAAGCTCTGGCGTCCGATACATACAATCCTAGTCTGTACTTCTCCCATATGTCTATGGAGATTTTCCTAGTTGGATTATCAATTAAGGTGTTATGGTTATGAGCGGTAGACCCATTCTTGAAGTCTACAATAATAGGTCAAGCCTTGCACCAGTCTGCCTTGCAATCACTGCTTCTCAGATGTCTAACCCCGACTCCCTCTTAGTAAGCCAAGGCCACCGACCTAGTCCCTAGCTCTCGCTAATCAACAAGAAATTGAATTACTGATAAGCAACCGAATGTATTAAATTAAGAACTAGCAACCGGATTCATTCTATACTTAGAAAATCATCCTCGTTCAGCCTTAGGAGGTTAGTTCATGACTGATGAGGGAGTCACAAAACATAGAACTACAGAATAGCCCATGATAAAATATTAAATGGAATTCAAATAAAGAAACAAGAAACAAAAGCTTGATGGATGTTCTGACGACGTGGAAGAAGCCCTGTCACATCACAACTCCACGTGTTCTTCACTCCACCTCACTTGTAGGAAGGATTCTGGGTTCTCTTGGAGTCCTCGTGCTTCGTGACTTCTCTCACTCTTCTTTCGAGTCAGGCCATATATGATTTAGACTCTTTTCTCTCGATGACTTCCGACCTGGTTTAGGGTTGGCCGTTGTTTCCTTATATAGTCTGGTTTACTTGCAGTGTATGTTCATCAATCTGGGTCTTTCCTAATCTATCGAGGTCTGATCATATCTTTCTTCCAATTCTCGGTAGAGTGATTCTGCTGATCCTGCGGGATTCTTCAAATCTTTTAGTTCCGATCCTTCACATCTTCTATTTCAATACGCTAGCAATCTAACCGTTATCATTGACCTACGCTATACTTCCTGAAACAATCTTGACAAAAGATCAGGATATATGCCGCATAGCATTGCGTCACTTACTATGCTATAACTTCAGGGATGCATTGTATTGCACTTTGATAAAGCTGTCCGGATGCTATAGCACAACATCGGCTATGTTATGCGACTTTCTCATAAAACCTTAAAAATTGCTTCATTCTTAGCACATGTTTAGGATGTAAACAGAATTCACCCTTTAGTTCCCTGTACAATGAATAAATGCCTTTTTGCTCAAATTAAACGCAGTTAAGATCATATTCATCATTCAATTTAGTCATAAAATACAAGGAAAAACATGGCATTAATCATGCTCATCAGTACTCATAAGAATCTGTAACTCTTTATGGTGCTCATAAGACCCCGTAACCAAATGATACAGAAAATTGGGATGTGAAGAATTAGAAATATTTGTTAATTATTGCAGAGCCTGTAACTCTTTATAGTCCTCATGAATTATGTTTAGGATTTACTTGTTAAAACACGTATTAGGGTTTTAGGATTACCTTTGATCACTTGAAGACTTCAAAGTATATTACGTCCTCTAACGTTGATCCACACAATTGCCTCTTGATTGCAATGAGAACTCCTTCTCCTTGACTCCTTCTTCTCCTTGGATGCTTGCTAAGTGATGGCAAGGTGGAGGCTTCAAGTCTTTGGTCTTTTCTTTTCTGAAGACGATGACAACATCTTGAGATTAGGTGAGGCACAAGATTGGAGGATTGGATGGACAAGATTGGGGAACTAAGGCTATAGTTCTTGATGCAAGAGTGGAGCGCCCAAGACAATCTTGATTGGCGGTACACACCAAATTGGCACCTTCTTGAACCCTTCAAGAATGCCGCCTTCTTATACCCATCAAGATAGCGCCTTCTTGAACCCTTCAAGATGACACCTTCTTGTCTTGAGAAAACCGCATGCAATTGGCACACGCTCTCCTAAAAACGTCTATCCTTGTTCATCCCCTAAAATTATGATTTAAACCTAATTCAAGTGCTTAATAGAAAGGCCTAATACAAGGCCCAATTTATAAAGGATTAATCCTATCATGATTTTGGATTCTATCCTATCATGATCTTTGGATTATATCCTATCATGATTGGATTTTATACAATCTTTATTGGATATCTATCCAATCTTTATCTAAACTTTATTAGATCTTATCCATTTTTTATTGGATCTTTATTAGATATTCCTTTGGTAATTCAAGATTATCCTTTATCACCTAACCTCTTTAAAAATCAAAATCAAATCATTATTTTAAATTCAAAATTCAAATTTGCCCAAGACCCTATTGGACCTTCTCGCATATTTGGGTTTATTAGTGGAGAAACTAATTTCTCACTAATTATCTAAATATGGTGCCATTTATGATTGGTCTTGGAATCCCATGTTAGTAAGTAGGTGTCCTAGAAACAATCTGTTTCGACAGATGAACACCTTTCTACATTTTAGTATTTCATGATTAATATAAATGAGCATATTTATCATATTTATGTCTCGCCTTTCTTCAAGTCAATATGTGTTTAAAGATAAAAGCCCTAGGAATAGAACATGTGTTCACTCAAGGATCTATGATAGGGATAAAGATCATAAGAACTTAAGGATACTACATGTATATTGCCTGAAACTTGTTCCTAGTCTTAAATCACCAAGAAAGAGCATTGGTGATCTCAATAAGACTAGTACGACATCATCTACTTGTATAGAGAGACAAGGTAGGGATCTCATGGAATACGGGCATGATAATGCCTTAGCTGATGTTGTCGGTGTATTTGTTGGAGAACAAATAGCAATAAACTGACCGATCGAGAGACTCCACAAAGATTCATTGTAGAGAGTATCATCGGATATGTAAAGTCTCTCATCTTTTGATAGTGAGGATCATACTGGACTTGAGGATGTCATCAACCACTATGTCCTAGGGTTATACTTAGACTGTACAACTCTATCCGCCTGAAAATAAGGAGAACAATGTACTCTTGGGTATAATTCAAAATTCAAATTGGCTCAAGACCCTATTAGGCCTTCTCACATATTTGGGCCTATTAGTGAAGAAACTAATTTCTCACTAATTATATAAATATGGTGCCATTTATGATTAGGCTTGGAGCCCCATGTTAGTAAGTAAGTATCCTAGAGACAATTTGTTTCGACAGATGAACACCTTTCTGCATTTTAGTATTTCATGATTAATATAAATGAGCACATTTTATATTTATCATATTTATGGCTCGCTTTTATTAAGGTCAATATACATTTAAAGATAAAAGCTCGAGGAATAGAACACGTGTTCAATCGAGGATCTATGATAGGGATCATGATCATGAGGACTTGAGGACTTTACATGTCTATTGCCTGAAACTTGTTCCTAGTCTTGAATAATCAAGAAAGTGCATTGGTGATCTCAATAAGACTAGTAGGACATCATCTACTTGTATAGAGATACAAGGTAGGGATCTCATGGAATACAGACATGATGATACTTTAGCTGATGTCATATATAGGTAGATCTGTTGGAGAACAAATAGTTTTGAATTGACCCGCCAAGAGGCTATACAAAGATTCATTGTAGAGAGTATCATTGGATATGTAAAGTCTCTCATTGTTTGGTAGTGTGGATCATCCTAGACTTGAGGATTTCATCGAACACTATATCATAGGGTTATACTTAGACTGTACAACTCTATCCACCTAAAAATAGGGAGAATAATGTAGTCTTGGGGTGTAACTTGAATAGATGAGTATAGATGGACATGTCGAAAGGACTCACAGTCCCCTACAAGGGATTAGTCATTCACAAGACAAGTAGAGCTTGGATAGCTTCTATTTGACTCAGGAGTTTGTGCACACAGCAAGTGATCATGAAAAGTCATGATCCGTTTTAGAGTCAATAGAAGAAGATTTCTAGTTCTGTGAATTAGTTTCGTTTAGTCAATCAAGAGAGTTGATACTCAATCTTTGCTCTTGCCTAAATGTGAATGACAATGTGAGGGATGATACTGGTACGGTATCAAATTAGAAAGGTAGATCACTTGATCAACTCATTTAGTTTTGAGGCCGTAGAGCATTGCTAGCTTCTTATGTGGTCATTAGATAAATTGGGCCTGTTAAAATAGTTTAATTTGGTCCAAGTTTATTTATGTTAGTGAGTAACTGAGCCTAATGGGTCACACACTAAGGTTATTCTTGATTGCTTAAAATCAGCAAGCTTAGGCCAATAATTGTTATTGGGTTTGTCAAGACTAAAGGTGTAATTGGGTTGGAGTGGGACTCCAAGCCCAATAGAAAATGGCACCATATTTGAGCCTATGGTGGGAAATTAGTTTCTCCCCTAATGGACCCAAATATGTTAGAAGACTAAATAAGGTCTTGGGCCCATTTGAATTTGGTATTCAAATATTGAATTTAAGTTTGAATTTTAAATTCAAGAGGTTAGGATAATTCTGACTGATCTTATATATATATAAAGATCCAATAAAGATTGGATAAATATAAATCTTAAATTTTGAATTCAAGATATATTTTAAGATATGAATATGATCTATTATCTTGAATTTTGAATTCAAGATATATTCCAAGACAAGGATAAGATCCATTGTCTTGAATTTTGAATTCAATATATACTTCAAGATATAGATAGGATCCATGATCTTGAAATTGAATTCAAGATATTTTTAAGATATGGATAGGATCCATTATCTTGGATTTTTGAATTCAAGTTTGGATTGGGTCTTTCTTATAAGCACTTGAATTAGGGTTAAACTCTAATAAAGTGGTTGATTTTTGGGAAAATTCCAAATAAATACCTTCTGAATTTGTAAAACCCCCAGAAGTCTGTTGAATTTGTAAAAAGACTGAGAGGTACTAAGGACCTATGAGAGATATACAAATTTGGGTGAAATTACCCTTTTGCCCATACTTAAATAAATAATAAACAAACCCTCCACCCCCTACCACCGCCGGCCACCCACCACCACTGTCGGCCACCACCACCACCGCCGGCCACCACCACCACCGCCGGTGGCAGTGGTGGTGGCCGGCGGCGACGGCGGCGTTGGTGGCCGGCGGTGGGGGTGGTGGGAGGTGGAGGGCTTTTATTATTATTTAAAAGTAAGGGCAAAAGGGTAATTTCACCCAAATTTGCATATCCCTCATAGGTCCTTGGTACCTCTCAGTCTTTTTACAAATTCAACAGACTTCTGGGGGTTTTACAAATTCAGAAGGTATTTATTTAGAATTTTCCCTTGTTTTTGTGTGCCCCTTAAAGGAAAAGCAGGTACAATTCTCTTCATAAAGAGTAATAAGTTTGGTGAAATTTTAATTGTTCAGATATATGTTGATGACATTATATTTGGTGCTTCTAACGATGTTTTGTGTGAAGAGTTTGCTTAGAATATGCAGGGAGAGTTTGAGATGTCCATGATGGGAGAACTCAATTATTTCCTTGGTCTGCAAATCAAGCAAAAGAAGGATGGAATCTTTATATCTCAGACCAAGTATCTCAATGATCTGCTGAAGAAGTTTGAGATGGATCAATGCAATGGAGCTAATATTCCAATGAGCTCAACCACTGCATTGGATGCTGATGAAAAGGGCAAGGACTTCAATATCACAAGATACAGAGGAATGATTGCATCATTGCTCTACCTCACAGCAAGTCGTCCTGACATCCAATTCAGTGTAGGGATGTGTGCAAGGTTTCAGTCTGCTCCCAAGGAGTCGCATGTTGAGAATGTTAAAAGGATCTTCAGATATCTTGCAGACACAAAAACCCTTGGCTTGTGGTTTCCAAAAGGTCAACCAGAACATCTTGTGGCATATTCAGATTCAGATCATGCCGGATACAAGACTGATAGGAAGAGCACAAGTGGCCAATGTCAATTTCTTGGTGGTTCACTTGTCTCTTGGTTTAGCAAGAAACAAACAAGTGTGGCTGTTTCTTCTACTGAAGCTGAATATGTGGCTGCCTCAAGTTGTTATGCACAAGTCTTATGGCTCAAGCAACAACTATCTGACTTGGGAATTAACTTGAAAGAGATCCCAATATTGTGTGACAATATTAGCACAATAAGCTTGGCTAAGAATCCAGTGCAACATGCTCAGACCAAGCATATTGATGTGAGACATCACTTCATAAGGGATTATGTTCAGAAGAAAGATGTCAAGGTCATGTTCATCCCAACTCATCTTCAACTTGCTGACATCTTCACCAAACCATTGGCCAAAGAACAATTCAATTTCATAAGGAGAGAATTGAGAATGGTAAATCCCAATGAGTTGTAAGTATCTCTCTTTCTCTCAATGTTAGTTATGGTTTTGATGATTGTTAGTTACTAACTTAAGCATCAGAGTGTTTAGTTATGTCTCTTGTAGGATGCTTGAAATATTTAGGTTTGCTGTCAAATGAAGCTAACTCGAGTTTGAGAAGCCAAACTCGAGTTTATCGGGGACAGAAAGCAGCCTTGGTTTTTGGAGAAGTTCAAAAATCGAGTTATTAAGTTGGAAACTCGAGTTTCCATCAGACAAAGAGAAACTATGCTTTGAAGAGAAGTGCAAACTCGAGTTTGGTAAGTAAAAACTTGAGTTTTGTCTCGAAAGTTCAAAGGTTCACCATACACCTTTGAAGCCCAGGTTAGTAAATATTTATGAAAACTCGAGTTTGCTATTGAAAACTCGAGTTTGTCGCGGTATTTATATATAAGTTGTTATGCCTGTTCGTCTACACTCTACTCAAAACTCAAGTTTTGCCCTAGCTATTCTCTCTTCTCTCTGTCTGTCACTACTTTCGACAAATTCCTCTATCCCAAACCCTAAATGGCCTCAAAACCCTTAGCTTAGACCACTCACGACGCAGGATCAGATCATGATGGGTCAAAATCATCGACACCCTCTCCTCTTCAGCAACCTAGGAGGATGAAATCCACACCTAGGCATTTCCACTATGGGGTCGACAAATCCATCCCTGGGGTTCCCTCTGAATCATCTCCCAAATCCAAAGTGGTTTCCTTTCAGGAACCCTATGTGTCCCATCACAGAAGAGGACTGAACCAGAACCTGTGAATGGCAAAGGGAAGAAGAAGATTGCTGAGTCTTCCAAGCCTCATAAGTCAAAGAAATCCAAGACAACCTCTGGGTCCCAAGCCACTGAGAAGAAACAAACACCATCTAAGGGACAAGCTTCATCTGCTACTTAGCTTGATGAGGAGCTTTCAGTTGAGCCAAATGCCATCACTGAAATCTACAACCATGACACTCCTCCTTAAGGGTTTGCTTTCACTTCTACTATCCTTTCAAATGATCTAGTTGCAAAATTCAAAGATTCCAATCTTAACAAAGAGTTTTGTCCCTCTGTTTCTATCCACTTAGACAAATTGAAAGATGAGTGTAGCTTAGACTTATTCCCTTGGTTAAAAGACTATAAGTCTTTCCTTTCTATCTCTGCCTCATATACCCCCAACATTGTCAAGCTTTTCTATTTCAATATGATTTATGACAATGTCCTAGATTCTGAGGGAGAGTTAGTTGAAGAGAGAGTCTCTACCATTGTCAAAGGAGTAACATTCACCCTTTCTGCTTCCATCATCAACACTATTCTAAAAATTTCCAATCCACCTCCTGTACCAACAATTCAGTTTAGCAATAGAGAGATCTTTGAAATTCTCAAACCAAATGAGCCTATCCCAGAAGCTGAGTTACACACCTTGTCTTTCAAACTTGTGTCAATGCCACCAATTCATAGAGTTCTTTGGTATATTTACTCTAGGAATTTCATTCAGAAAGGTGGCAATTTTACTCACTTTGCACAAAAAGACTATCCTTTGTTTGCTGCTCTTGTCAATAAGGTGCCTATAAACCTTGGACACTGGATTTTCCAGGAGATGGTAAAGTTCAAGTTTGCCTCTCGCAGGCCTTCCCATATCCCATTTCCATCTCTCGTATCAGTGCTCCCATTCTATCATAAAATTTGGTTTCTTGGACATCCTGACTCCATCAAGACCCCTCTTGTCTTTGGCAAATTTCAACTAAATTACATGAAAATTACCTTTGAAAGTGAGGGCTCTGACCAATCAAGTGCTCCCTCTAGATCGCGAGCCTCACATGTTATAGTTTCTCAGGCCTAAGCACAAGAAGCCCAATCAGCTCCTCCACCTTTTGATTTTGATGCAAGGGTCAAAGCCATTGTAGATGCTGCCATCGCCTCATTGTCCATCAGAATGGAATTTGAAGTAGGTAAGTTGGTAGCTGAAGTGACTAGGGGCAATCATGAGATTGTCGATGTCCAGGATGCATTGAAGTAGACAGTTGACACTGTAAAGGAAAAACTTGAGGACTTGACTGGACACATGATGGATCATGATGCCAAGATCTCAACTCTTATGGCCAACAATGTGTTTCTTGGAGACAAATTGGATAAGATACTGAAGCATCTTAATCCTGGCACCTCATCTGGTCCAAGTGGCAATGATTTTGAATTTGGTCTCACTTCTAGCTGCAAGCCTGACCCTGAACCATGTTGGGATCCGTACACGCAGTGGAAGGATTCTCATCCAATCAAATTACGGATCCCTTGAGAGGATCCATCAACGGCGTTTATATCAAGGTTCGTTAGAAACAATACCTATGCGAAATTTGTGAGCGTCCTACGTTCGATTTAATCTGGTGGGCTACCTACTTGATCAACAAGAGCAGACTCTGCGAATCTCCTCCCTCTACCGGTATCCACACGAACAACCTTCAACATTGACGGCAGCGTGCTGGCGCCTTCAGTATTTTCGCGTCTCTCTCTTTTTTCTCTAGGGTTTCTCGCGGCTTTTCTAATTCATCCGTCTTCTTTTAATACGACTAGATCAATATCTATTATAGAGTTTCTAAAACCCTAATAAGCTGTATTAAAATATTCAAAATTAATCCAATTAATCTTGATATTTGAATTAGAATTAAAATAATATATTAATTAAATATATCAAATAGATCTAATCTAATATATTTATTTAATTCGAATTATAAGCCTACAAATTTAATTTATCTTTATAAATTAAATTTGAGATAAGATATCTTTTATTTAATTACATATGAGATACTATATCTCAATTTAATTAAATCGAGATACTATATCTTTATTCGAAAATTAAATCGAGATACAATATCTCAATTTATTATAGTTATTTAATTTATCAAATAAATTAAATACTATATATAATAATAATATTATCTATAAATAATATCATTATTAATTTAAAATTAATAAATATATATATATATATATATATATATATAAATATATAAATATATATATATATATATTCATCCTAGATTAAATACAGTATTCATTAAATCTTAGACATATCTAAGATTCAATGAATCTGGACACTTTTGCTCGTGTTGGGTTATTCTTGTGTGTGACCCTGTAGGCTCACATGAGATTGGCAGTGGGCCAATACTGTACAAGCCCACAAGTCGCAAGCGGCCTCTAGCAAGACATTGCGACTACCCAATTCATATGGGGATCGATGATACGATACAACGTATCGTACAACCATGTCACGTCCCTTTTGTCACGCAATAATTTGGTCAAGGATGAGGCATGGATATTGTCAACTTCCTGTTCTTGACCATTACTTTCTTCTTTCCATCGTAGTATGGCTATACATTTCTCAGACTCACTCATCGAGGGGCTTAGTATTATCTCTTTACAAATTGTGAGGGACAAATTCCATCTTGACCATTCATATTCCT